>RJWJ010039724.1:0-14319 GCA_004363605.1 Indri indri | reverse complement strand
TGAGAGGGACTTGGCCTTTAAGGTTGGGGACAGAGTCTGTCTCTGACTTCTTGGGTCCCAGGAAGACTCTGGAAGCTCCCACCTCCTCCCTGGGAGAGGCATGGCGGCGTGGAGTGCTCGGATGTGGGGACCTTCCTTAGGAAAAACGTCCCGAAAGCATCATCTTTGTTGTTGCAACCTCAGTTAGCTATGTGGTATGGATACAGAGATTTCTCTAGAACAGATCTTGCTTTGTGATATGAACAGATTTATTTCCCTTTGGTTTTGCATCTCCTCGATAGAAGTCTGACTTGACTCAAGGGAAAAGGGTGGTAGTAAGTACCGAGAGCCCTTACAGGTAAATTTCTTTAGAGAGAATGAGAGGTCCCAGAGGAAAAATGATGGTCCTGGGAGGAAAGGGGTGTAACTTGAGTTTACTTTAGTTTTTCCTCCCCGCATAGAAAATATTGCATGTATACAAAACCATGGCAAATGTCTGTGTAAGGTATGAACACTCGCATAGTGGCCACATGGCTTGGAAGCAGAATGTTACCGATGCCTTTGACACCCCTGTGTTTTTCCCAGTTTTACCTGCCTGCCCTCCCACCACGTTTAGGTTTGCCTGCTTTTCGTTCTTGCCTAAGAATACCTTTTCCTTCAGCTCGGTGTTGGTGGCATTCACGCATGCCGATGCACGTGACTGCAGTTCATTTGTTTTCAGTGCTGTGTAGTGTTCATTGTACAGATGGGCTACCATTTGTCTTGTCTCCTTTTAAGGGACGAGTTGTTGATTTTTATTATTTTATTTTGTTTGGCACTCTCAAACTGTTGCAGTGAATATTCTTGTACATATCTTCTGGTGTATAGATAGGACAGTTTATCAGAATATATATGTAGTAGTGGAATTGCCTAGTCACGGTATGTGCAGCTTCGGGTTGACTAGAAATTGTACCATATTCTAAAGATCCTCTTCATGCAGGAAGTAGTATGTAGTAGTTTTCATTGCTCACCAACAGTTGGTATTGTCAACCTTTTATTCATGAAATTTTGCCAATCTTGTGGAATCTTGTTGTGTTGTTGTTGTTGTTGTTGTTGTTTTTTCAGAGATAGGGTCTCACTGTATTGCCCAGGCCGGTCTCAAACTCCTGGCCTCAAGCGATCCTCCCACCTTGGCCTCCCAAAGTGCTCCGATTATAGGTGTGAGCCACCATGCCTGGCTCGTTGTGGTTTTAATTTGCATTTCCCTAATCACTAATGAGGTTGAATACCACGCTTATTATTTATTTATTATTGATACATAATAGTTATATATATTTTGGGATACACATGATGTTTTGATACATGTGTACAATGTGTAACGATCAAATCAAAATGATTGGGATAGTCATCACCTCAAATGCTTATCTTTCTTTGTGTGGGGAACATTTTAATTCTTTTCTTCTAGCTATTTTGAAATAGACAATAAATTATTGTTAAGGATAGTCACTCTACTATACTATCAAACACTAGAACTTATTTCTTCTGTCTGACTGTATTTTGGTTCATGCTTATCTTTTAGGGAAGGGAATCTGTACACACTCAAACACACTTATTAAATGACACAAAAATGGTGTTTTGGTAGGACATGTCCTCCCCAATGCAGTTTTCTTGCCTTGGGACAGAGTCAGACAAATTTTTTCATTTATTGTGAGAATTTGGGGAGTGTCTGTTGGCTTGCAACACCTTTTTTGGGTTTTGTGCATTGTTTGGAAAACCCAGCTGATGCCTGGTCCTGTTGACTATTTTATTAAAGGCCCCTGGGTGACAAATGGGCTTTGTCCTGGTTCGATGGGAGCGTGTTGTTTCTTTTCATGCAAATAGGCAAATACATGAGCGTTCAGGCAGGGTCCCCAGGTGTTTTGTGGCAGCAGATCCTGGGCAAGGGAGTGGCTTTGGGGAGTCACTGGGGACAGCCTGGGAGGGCGAGGAGAGAGGGAGAAACAGCAACACACTTTTTGTGGGGAGAGAGGAGGCAAAAGGGAGCAGGCTCCAGTGAGCAATTGGAGGCCCCGCAGGGCGCAGGAGTCCCTTGTCGGGTATTCAAAGGGAGGTTCCTCGATCTGAGCTGGGCACCCATTGGCCAGGGCGGATCCTGCCATGGCTGAAGCTTCAGTGCTTTCATGTGAAAATATACCTTTGATGTTCTGGAAAACGAGAAGGGAAATCTGCTTTAACACCTGGGGGAGAGAAGCTGCCTATGGAAAAAAAAAAAAAGTTCTGTTACAAAAGAATGGAGTTCCACAGCTTGACATACACTGGGTTGGTTGTTCTAGTAACCCCAAGAGGAGAATTGCAGGACAAAATATAGGCTTTCAGTCCCAAGTGAAAAGCATGTTTAGAAACACAATGTTAAGAGGGAAAAAATATTAGAGGCTATGGTCACATTTTTATTATGAGTACAACTATATAAATATTACCTGTGCTTATGGATGAGGTCCGGGAGGGAGCAGGGAAAAATAATAATAAGTTGATTTTGTTTGTGTGCTGGGCTAGTGGGTTTTTAAAAAAATTCTTGTGTTATTATCGTACAAGAAAAAGTCTTTAACTAAAATAAGCCTGGCCTGGGCAGTCTGTTATTATATCACACCGCTCTGAATGCCTGCCGGCACTTATGTTTATCGAGTTCCTGATATGATTGGAACAAGAGGAAGAAGACACTAGTCGCTGCCTTCAAGAAGCTTACAAACCGTTGCGAGATACTAGAATGTCAATACCCAAGGTGTAGATAACAGTTTACTAGAGTAATGGGTGTCACACAAGGGGGCACCTGGTTAATTGCCAAAGAAAGTGGACAAGGGTACAGGCTCTCGTTGGGGGCTTTTGGGAGGACTTCTCAGAGGAGGTGGCCTTGGGGGAGACACCTGAGTTAGCAGAAGGAGTGAGGGAGAGCTTTGTCCAAAGGGGAGCGGCAGAAGGATAGTCGGGGCCGTATTAAGAGCTCCTTGCCTGTCAGGATAAGAAGTAACCATTGAGAGTGCCCAGAATTGCCCCCCAAGAGCTCACCATGTGTCACTAGTCTTCAGCTATTTTTGGTTAGGTCTTCTTTGAGCATATGATGAAACCCGTGGACCTTCTTGCAAGAAAAATGGTTACATACTTGTGAACTTAGAACCACAGGAATCCCCCACACAGGGTTTTGGATACAGTTTCAGAAGACCTGCAACCCATCCCAATTCAATGTAACAAATATGTTTCGAGCACATACTCTGTGCTCGGGAGGACAGGCCAGGTGTTTGCCCTCAAGGAGCTCACAGTTTAAAGACGGACACTGAGGAGGGAGTCACAGGGAGGAGAGTGGTCCCAAGAGGCAGACTGATGCTTGGGAGGAGAGTCGCAGGCAGCCCTGGCCTCTAGGAAAGGCCCCTCGTTTAGGGTCCAGAGTAGGATATGTGCGGGGTGCACAGTCCCCTAGTGAGAGCCGCACAGGGACCTTGTGTCTGGCGGGACGGTCTCGTTGCTCAGAGGGGGAACCTTGCTGACTGGCGTGGCTGAGCCATTCAGCTGCGGGCTCGGAGGCAGCCAGGTGTCCCCGGAGCCTCCCACGTTGAGAGTTTTCTGGAGCCTTTTTCCTTAGCAACACACGCTCTCCTGGAGCTGGTTGTGCATTCTTTCAAACAAACAGCTTTCAGGAAGAGTTAATAAATTAATCTTCTGGGAAAAGAATCTGCCGCTGCGCCAGCCAGGCCTCCAGCAGCCGGGGCCAGAGACTCGGCTAACACAGTCGAAACACACGCTGATGATCGTGCGTGGCTGCTGACGAGGGTTTGGGCAGCAGGGTCCGCGCCTTCGACATCAGGCAGTTCCGGAAAGGGAAGGGAAGCCGGAGTGTGTTAAATCTAGCCCTCGCAGCAACCCTTGGGGATGCGTTCCCGTTTACAGATGAGGAATCTGATACACAGGATACAATTGACTCGCTTAAGGTCAGAGCTGCGAGTCCGGGGTGGGGTGGGTGCTGGGGTTGCATTTGCTGTTCCGTCTCTACCATTCAGTTGGCTTTCCCTTGGTCCCTTTCTTCCACTTGTTTATGATAGGTGGCGAGACCCACAAGGTGGTGTGAAAGGCTCTATGTAAACCATCGCTTCTTACCAGAAAAGCGTTTCAAACCATCTCTATTTAAAGAGGATGTTACTGATACTGTATTGAGGTCTGGATCCACTGGTTGATTGAACAGATGTTTATTGAACGTGTTCCCTGTGCCCCAGGACATGTCAGTGAATAAAACTGACCAGGGTCCCTGGCCTGGTGGGGCTTCCTTCTCAGAGTAGAGAGAAGCCTGGCTCCCGCCTTCCCTGGGGGCTGGGGAAACAACGCTGGCCTCTGGGGACACTGGATCAGGTCCCACCGGTTCCTCTGGCTGATGAGGAAGAGTTTTATCTGGCTGCCTCTTGTGTTGCTTTCTGCTTGTCCCTTACCACCTGCAGGCCTTCTGGGGCCTGGAGTTCACTGCTGCCTGTAGAGCAGAGCCCTTCCTGCCCATTAATGAGAGAGAGAGATTCCCACTGAGATCTGCTTGTTAAAAAGTTAGTCTCTTCTGCAGTTTCACCAAAATGATGACCTTACAGCGATTGAGCAACAAAACAGAGTCTGTACAACTCTTCATGTGGGCGTCCTTTGTAGACAGCCTCCCCTGCCCCGCACCCCGGTGTCCTCCCACTCCCCAGTGTAGACCCAGGAATGCCCACCTAGGATCTGCCGGTGTCTTAAATGAGGGTGAGGTTGGCAGGTTCAAGGATGGCGCTGTCGTTTGTCCTAAGCGAGTGGACAGGAAGGAGATTCTGTGGACCCCTCCTGTTCCCAGGAATTGGGGGCACCTGGGGACAGTGAGATGTGTACACACCGCTTCTTTTTTTTGCTCGTCACCGTTGAGGTGCTCTGCTGCCAGCCTTAATACTCTCCAGTGCACACAATTGTGTCTCACTTCATGAAAATGTGGTGTGAGGATTCCCATATCACATTAAAAAGCAAACTGATGGCTTAAGTAATTATTTGGTTCTCAAAAGGATTCACCGGGGCGCCTTTGACTAGGGAGTCCCCAGTGTACTTATATGAGGACTTGGTCTTTGATAAATAAATTTGCACAGTTTTTGAGGAACAGTTTGAGCCTCTCATGCCTGCTGATACCTTGGGCCTTCCAGCATTTCTTAAACCCTTAGGCATTTTTCCTGTTTTCTAACACTTCACACAACCCCTGTGTTGGTTAATTTTATGTGTCAACTTGGCTAGGCTTATGGGTGCCCAATTGTTTGGTGAAACCCTAGTCTAGATATTGCTGTGAAGGTATTTGTGGATATTATTAGCATTTATCATCAGAGGACTTTAAGTAAAGCACATCACCTTCCATAATGTGGGTGGGCCTCATCCAATGTGTGGAAGGCCCTAAGAACAAACACGACGGAGGTTTCCCAAGGAAGAAGTAGACCTGCCTCTGGACTGTGACATGGAAACCCTCTCTGAATTTCCAGCCCGGGTCCTGCCCTAGGAGCTTCCACTTGCCAATACCCGCAGTCACTAGCCACTTGCTTAAGATCAGTTAACCTCTCTGTCTCTGTCTCTCCTGTTGGTTCTATTTCACTGGAGAGCCCTGACCAATACACACCCCTATCAGAGCCGTTGCTTGTTTGATTGCCTCTTTCTCCCTGTTGGACCGTAACCTGTACGAGAACAGGGACAGCGTCTGTCTTGTTCCCTACCTTCCGCAGAGCCTGCCACACAGAAGATGCTTAGTCAATATATGAAGAATGAATGAAGGCATCTATATTCACCTGAGGGCCAGTGGGTTGTTGCCTCTTTGTGCTCAGACAGACCTGAGCTGGAGTCCTGGCTCCACCGTTTATTAGCTGTTGGATCACAGGTTCCTCGTTGGTAACAGAGGAGGAATAATATCTACTTCCCAGGTGGTTGTAAGGATTAAATGAGATGACGTGTCTGGCATGTAGTAAGTCATGCCAGGTAAATCAAACTGTGTTAACTACTTCTACTACCACCAGCACCACCACCATTTTCCAAGGCTGTTCCAAGGATTAAATGAGATAATCGATAGAACATTCCTAGCACATAAGAGGGGATCATAAGTGCTAGTTCCCTTCTAAGTACCAGGCTCTTTCATATGCCTATTTTTGGTAAATTTAATTTCTGTTTAAATCCTGCGAAGCAGTTTGAATCGCCCCATGTTAATGATGAGAAAACCAAAGCCTAGAACTAAGTGGCTCACCCCAAAATTCAGTATGCAGATTTTTATTGTGCGTGCCTACTGAATGGTTCAGACCCCTGTTGGGTCATCTCCAATTCCTGTCTTTCCTCTGGGCATATTCCTTCCGGAGGCCTGTGTGAGTGTTGACCTTGGTTTTCTCCTTACCCTGTCAGTACGTTACAGTAGCTTTGCGTGGTGTGGTGGGCGTTCTTCCCTGGGGCTCCTTCGCTGGCTGTCCTTTTCCTCCTTGATGTGGCCCCGGGGATGCCATCTTGGGGGGTCTCCTCTCAGACTGGCTCCTGAGGACGGCACAGCCCCCCCAGCTCCCACTTCTGTATCGCCCTGGAGGGTGAGCCCTTTTTTTAGTTGGGTTTTGTTGTTAATTATGGAAGGCTCCAATAGGAGGAAATTTCAGTGACCACAGGAGTGGGTACCATTGGGCTATTTTATTTGTCTAGGCACCATTGAGAAAACCGAAGCCTTGTGCTGAGTTAAGTCATTTGGCCAAGGTCACAGAGCTGTCCTCTGGCATGTTTTCTGCCCATATTTTCATCAGATTTGCGGGGGTACCACCTCCTCAGCCATTAACCTGTGCAATCCCACAGGCCACGACGGGGTCTTCTTCCCGGTGTCAACCTGGGTTTTTCGTGGACGGGAGAAAGCCTCTGAAAAGAAATGTTAATACTCTTTAATAAGTGAAAACGCACTTTGCAGAGGCTCTTTGAACATAAGCAATCCTATAG
The DNA here is from genome assembly GCA_004363605.1 of Indri indri. Taxonomy (NCBI): domain Eukaryota; kingdom Metazoa; phylum Chordata; class Mammalia; order Primates; family Indriidae; genus Indri; species Indri indri. Next base: position 7,368 of record RJWJ010039724.1, on the reverse strand, counting down.
ATCGTCTGTTCTACTGGGCTTAATCATCACAGGGAATTTTAGCCTCAAGTTTGGGGCTAAGGAACTTGTAAGTGCTTCTCTGTTACCTGCGAGCTGGAAGCTGTGTTCAGAGCAGGCTCCTCTTGTTACTTGGATCGTGCCGCCTGGTGCCAGTTTTATTCTGAAATTGCTTTGGGCTTTCTGACAGCTCCTATTCCCCCTCCGCCACCAGTCAGCTTCCAGGATGGGCTTGCAGAATAAGTGGCTTTAATCCTCTGTCGGCCACTCGTTATATATCCCCACCATGGGGAAAAGTGTACGATAAAACACGGAGCTAGGTGGGGGGAATTTGTACATGTTCTCCACATTGCGTATGTGTGTAACGTAGAAGGAAAGGCGCATGCCATAAATATTAGGAAATGTTTGCACAAATAAGCAAGGATTTAGTCTTTATGACTTGATTGTCCTTGAGGGGAATTCCTTCTCCGAAAAGCAGGTGTCAGCACCAGATGGTCACATGTCAGTTCCCTGAGATCCAGCTCGGGAAGGAGCAGTTGGGGAAGAGGAGGCAGGGAGGGCCCCACTTGGGGAGTCTCGGTGCATGACAGGCGGAGGCGAGCAGAGAGGAAGTCACGACTCGGTGGCAGGAGGGTTCTTGAGGCCAGAGTGGAGTGCTGTTAGTAAGCAATAGACCCCGAAGCAGCCAGGGCCAGCCGCAAGGCGTGAGCAGAGTGGTCTCTGTCCACTGGGCTTCAGCCTCATCCTGGCAGGTGGGGGGCGGGGGGGGGGAGCGGGAGGGGATGTAGGGGCTGGGGCGGGTGGAAGGGTCTGGGCTTTGGTGAGTGAACGAACTAGCATTCGTGTGTCGGTTCAGACCAGGCTGGCCTGGAAGTCGGGTGTGATAAGCACACCAGGCCCTTCCTTCACGGTTCCATAGCCTTCCTCTTCCTGGCCCTGCAGGCCTGCCTGGACCTGTACCCTGCTTCTGCGTCCTGCGCTGGGAGTCACCATGCCGTCTCCTGAGGGATCGCTGCTGGGGTGGGCCCGGGGGAGCTGGCACATTGCCTGTCTTCCCGAGTGCATAGGAGCAGGGCCTGTGGGCATGACAGCAGACCTGAGAGCAAAGCTCAGTGGAGAGCCCGGGTCTCTGGAGACCTCGTCTTGTATTGGAAGCACAGGAAGGAATCTTTTCGCCCCAAGTGAAGGGTAGCGTCACTTTCCTTCTTCATCGGGCCTCAGTTTATCCACCAGAGCAACGGAGAGGAGGGCTCTGTCCGCCTGCCTCTCTCCCACCCAAAGCTGTGCAGGTGGAGGTGGACAGGGAGAGGCCCAGGTGTGATGTGGCCCCATTGCAGAGAGCTCTGGCATCAGGCAGACCTGGCTGCACATCCTTTGCTGCCTCTGGGGCCCCTGGGCAAATTGGTTGTGCTTTTTCAGCCTCAGTTTTCTTCTTATTATAAAAGGAATGAAAAATTCTTTGGAATGGAATGGTGATGCCTGTTTAACAATATTGGATCCGAAGAGTTTCTGTATAACAAATGTCAAGTTCCTATAGTGCCTAGAACACGGTAGATACTTACTGCCTGGTGGCTTTTGCTACTATTATTGTTGTTGTAGAAAATCATGCTTTCAGGCCCATCCCATGGCTGGCTTGTGCCTGGGAGTTTTTGGCGCTCAAAGTGCAGGAGAGCCTTAGCAGTTGTAGACCAGTCATGAGTGTGTATGGCTCACTGAGTCTACGGTGACTTCTCGGCAGGTGATAAAGAGGTTCTGGGTCTTTCTTGAACAGCGTGGGGTTGGAGGTGCTCCTTTGCCAGGAGCAGGGTTCCCTGGATTTTGAAATCCCCGTTTGCAAAAGATAATAGACAAAAGAGAGACATCACAGCAGCACCACATGCAGTAAAAGACTCATCACTGTTCAAAGAAGTTCTTGGGGAGGTGCCTAAAAGGGACCCTAAATAGGGGGGGTTGGTGCTGTACCGCCCTTGTCTCAAGGGAAGCGGGAGGGCCGAGAGAGAGAGTGAAAGCCACAGTGCTGCCTTTGATCCCTGCTTTCTCTGGCGACAAGCCACCGTGCTCATGCCTGGAAGGGTAGTTGCTGATTGCTGAGTTCAGGTAGGAGACAGAGGACAGTCCTATCTCCATCCCACCTGACCATCAGTGGGGCAGGGGGCATTCGGGGAGAGCCCCTGGCTTTGCTGTCCGAGAGTCAGGAGAACTGCACTTTATAGTTTCTCAGGGCTGAAGGCACCTTGGCAGGAAGGAAAGTGCCTTACATCTGAAGCCTGTGTTGGGTGGCGCAGCAATTCCTGCCTACCTTCCACACTCTCTTCCCAATTTTTCTTTTTCACAACTGCCAAGTGGAGGAAACCTTTGAGAGGCTCAGAGGCGGGTGCTGACCTCCGGACTCAAGGCCGCAGGCTCCTGGGGGCCCAGCTTGGGAAGGCTCCTCTGGGAGGTTCCTGACAAAAGAGAGAAAGTGGCTGCTGGAGTTTCAAGGCCGGCCAGCCTCGCAGCCTTCCGAAGAGCAAACCCTGCGGTCTTCAGAGTATAACTCGACCCCAAAGAGAAGGTGACCCTTTTCATAGTTCAGATTCTGTGTGAAAAGGAAAAGAAAGTTCTGTGAAGGTGCCTAGGCTGTTTTTCACAGGCCTGGAGTCCACCATAACTTTTAACTTGACTCCCTCCTCTCTTGTTTTTGCACATAAAGGATCTCAGTATTTTATATTCGTATGAATTAATGGACCTGTTTTGGATCCTTCTTAGAGCACAGGTTCCCAGGGCACTGTCTTAGTTCCAAAGCTGGGGGTTAAGGTTTCGCCTTTGCAAAGGTGGGCATTCCTTTTTCCATGTCTCGCGCAGGCTGTCAGCCCAGCCCTCCTTTGGACTGCACCGAACTTAAACCCTGTGGGTTTTTGCAAGTGCTTGGTCCTGTAATACACGTTCTGAACGTGCTAGTCTGATTCTGTTCAGTGTCCTCTTCCAGCAATAAAACACGTCCACACCCCGCAGGATGAGAAGGCAACGGTCCGAATCTGCCTTCACTCCCTGCCCAGTGTTTAGTTACCACTGCCTTTTGACAAAAGAATTACTTTCTCTTCCTGGTTTTGAATTGAAGACCTTTTGTGTATTTACTGCAAATATGATAAATGCTAGTCTGGAGAAACCAGCTGTGTCGTAGGGCTGGGGGCAGCATTTTTAACACCTGGCAGTTTGCATTTCAGTATGGTGGCTTAAAGAAAACTCTCACACAATGAAAACAAAACCCAGCTCAAAACAATGATTATTCTTGGCCGCCTTGAGGGAAACAAAAGTAGGGGAGGCTCAGTTGGCCCTGGCCTGCGCAGAGAACTTGCTGGGAAGTTACTGCTCCAGAGGTGAGGTCCACGTTTACTGGTGCCTTCCGTGGGCACCACGTGAGGTGCTGGACACGGAGACACAGGTGAGACAGGGTCCCCACTTGAGTTCACGTGCAGTTGGTGGTCAGATGAGCAGGTCGGGGAACCCCAGAGGGTCAAAGGATGACCAAAGAGATGGGCCTGCTAGAGGAGGCCGTGCCTGGATCGGGTCTTGAAAAATGGTTTATTAGTTTGCTGGGGCTGCTGTGACAAAGTACCACAGACCGGGTGATTTCGACAACAGAAATTTGTTGTGTCATGGTTCTGGAGGCTGGGAAGTTCAAGATCAAGGTTTCGGTTGGATGGGTTCTTTCTGAGGCCTGGGAGGGAAGGATCTGTTCCACGTCTCTCTCCTTGGCTTACGGATGGTTGTTTTCTCCCCGTGTCTTTGTGTTATCTTCCCTTCGTGTGTGTACTTGTGTCCAAATTGTGTCCAAATTTCCTGTTCTCACAAGGACACTGGTCGTATCAGGGATTAGGGCCATACTAAGAACCCCATTTTAATTTAATTTCCTCCGTAAAGACCATATGTCTAGATATGGTCACATTTGGAAGTACTAAGGGTTAGGACTTTAACAAAAGGATTTTTGTGGGGGACACAGTTTGGCCCATAATAGATGGTAGGAGTTTCCTAAGGAGATGGAGTCATTGTGGGAGGGGCTTTGCTGCCAAAGAGAATAGTAGGGGTGCAGCTACTGGGGTGAGTAAAGCACTGTGCATTTGGGGGGCTGCAGGCATTGTGGGGTGTAGAGTGGGCAGCAGGAGATGGAAAAGGGGAAATAGAGGGTCGGATCATGTGTGCCTGAGTGCCAAGCCAAGGAGTGCAAACTTTTCTTCTAAGCCTCGCAGCTCCAGGTGTGGTCTCTGAACTGGCAATGTCAGGGGAGCCCGTCTGAGATGCAGAATCTCAGGCTCTATCTGCTCCACCAGCATCTGCGTTTTAACAAGTTGCCCCGGCCAGGTACAGTGGCTCACACCTGTAATCTTAGCACTCTGGGAGGCCAAGGTGGGAGGATCGCTTAAGGTCAGGAGTTCGAGACCAGCCTTAGCAGAGTGAGACCCCCATCTCTATTAAAAATAGAAAAAATTACCTGGGCGTGGTGGAGTGTGCTTGTAGTCCCAGCTACTCGGGAGGCTGAGGCAGGAGGATGGCTTGAGCCCAGGAGTTTGAGATTTCCGTGAGCTGGGCTGACGTCATGGCACTCTAGCCCGGGCAACAGAGCAAGGCTCTGTCTCCAAAAAAAAAAAAGGATTGTCCCTAGGTGTCAAAATGTTAAAATGAAAGTTTGTGAGCTAATTTAAAAGAATTAAAAAAAACAAAAACAAAAAAACAAGATGCCCCAAGTAAACCGTGTGCACATTAACGTTTGAGAAGCAGGGGCCCATAACTCGGCTGCAGCTTGGAGTCATCTGGGGAAGAACGCTGATGCCTCCAAAACTGATTTACTGAATCAGGGGCGTGGATTGGGCTTTGGGTTTTTTTTTTTTAAAGCTCTTCATGTGATTCGAATGTGCGGTCGGGGTTGAGAACCGCCGTTTTGGAAAGTGGGGAGCCAGGGAGAGATTAAAGCAGAAATGTGGTGTGGGGTGGAAGGTGCAGAAACTGTCTTCTGTCCTCTCTTTACCAAAAGCAGGAGCTCCTACCCAGACCCCAGTGACTGTCCTGGTGTCTTGCCCGGGGCAGGTCGGAGGAGTGAAGGACCTGCGGTTGCATGGCAGGGGTCTGACTTGAGTATGCCTCTGTCATCTCAAGGACCCCAGATGGGAGCATTTGACCCCACTGCTGACATTTCTTGGGTGATGGGGGGCGTGGGGGAGGTGGGCAGATGTGCAGGAGTAGGAGAGAAGCTCTCATCTGGGTTGTCTGGAAATGGTTACGTATCTTATCTCCCATGGCACCGAAGGTTCTTGAAGGCTGGACCCGCTCCTCGGAAAGCATGCTTTTCAGGGCTGTTGCATGCACCAGATAAGCTCTCTAAAGCCCACCGGTGATAAAGGTGATCTGGAGAAAACAAACATCAGTGAAAAAGCAAACAAACCCAAACACCCAAACAGCGTTTATCCCAGTTTAGGGGGAGACTTGGATTAGGCAGGTCACGTGGCCCACAACTTTCCTTCAATCCTTGGGAGACCTCTTCCGTGGAAATCTTTTTCGGCAGCTTTGCAATTTTGATTTTCAGTTAATTAGATTTGTGCTGTTTGGGAGACTTGGTTAATGCATTTCACCCCACAGAGCTAATTTGCCTTCGTCTAAATTAGGTCTTTGCTATGGCGGAGGGTGTACATGGGATGCGTGAATATAGACTCACACGGGGCGTCGAGAGACTGTTAGTCTGTAAACAGGAGAGGGCTTTGAAATCAACATTTGTCATCGTCATCATTATTATGGAATGTCTGAGGTCCCACTGAGTGAAGAGAGGTGTTCTTCAGAGAAAGGGCATCTGTGACTATACAGTGGTCTTATTCCATGTCTCTTGAAATAGAACCCAACGTCCTGCTGTATTGTCATCACGTTAACGGGAAGGGAAATCTGTTTGGCGGGCACAAAGTAGTAGACAATGCAAAGTAATAAATTTACAATTCCTAAACCTTAGAGCTGAGAGGGACCTCAGGAGCTATCTTAGCTATCTTAGCCAGTGCCTCATTTTACAAGCCCAGGAAACGGAGGCTTAGGGTCCTTCCTCCTTCTGAGTTCGGAAGATCATGTTTTTCCTTTCTTTTCCGTGTGTAGTGCCCCCACCCCATGGTCTTTGGGTAGACATGAAGGAGGGGAGGGAGGCTAGTCTGATTGCGTGGGTATATTTGAGAGGTGACTGGAGAAACCAAGTAAGGGCTTGGGGTCCACTTTTATGGATTCATCACGAATTCCGTCCTCTGTTTCCCTTCTCCTCTGTCAGAGATTATAGGATGCGTGTTAGTGATACAACACCAGGAATCATAATTTAATAATTTGCATCCTGCTGATCTGCTCAAAAGGCTTTGAGGCAGCAAAAAAAATAAAAAAGTGCGTGGGAGACCTAGGTAGATAGAATCAGACCCTTTGTCTCCACTGCTCCCAGGGGTGTTCAAAAGCCATCTGTGGAGGTGGGCTGTGTTTTCAGAGCATCTGTCAGTAGTTAGGATTTATGCGTGTCAGAGATCACGCCTGCCATCTAGGCTGGGGTGGGGAGTGCAGCTGTTCTCACTTCCGCCATCCCTGGTCGGTGGAAGCTGCTTGCCTGCTGGCGTGCGGCACTCGATTAGCCATGTCTGCCCAGGCCGGGGCGCGCGATGGCGGCGCACTTGCTCTCTGTCGTCGTCTATTTAGCCTACGCCTCCAACTGAGATGATGGTGTGTGGAGAATCTTATTTTAGGCATTTTGAAAAAAGAAAGAGACATAACCTCTGTCCTCAGGAAAATTATAGCCCCATCAGAAAGGCAGAATGTATGCACAGAGGACTTAATGCCTACAGAGTCTCAACAATCTCAATTAGCATTATTAGCATAATTTCGTAATAACTGCCCTATTATACCATATCCCATTTTAGAGTTTGACACATGGAGTAGATAGGACAGAAATGAACATTTAAGGCACAGAAAGAAGTCAAGACTCCAGACTCTGAAATAGGGACTTTATTTCCCGAGGCCGCGCAGCTGGCAAACACGGAGCCCAGGCGGGTGTGCGTTCAGGCAGCCGGGCCTTGGCCTGGGATGTGCCTCTCAGGACGGGCCCCTGAGGGGCGGTTTAAAGCAGGCTGTGGAGGGTGAGCAAGGGGGAGCCTGTCTGGAAGTGGTGGAGGAGGACCTTACAGATGAGCTGGGAGGTCCAGGGAGGCTGTTCCCTGCTGATGGGGACCCTGTGCTGTGCACGTTCTCTTATCGGAGCCCTTCCCCCGTTCCAGACTCTTCGCGGGTTTTGTCTGGGTCTTCCTCCTGGGACAGTGTCCTGAAGGGTGGTCTGAGGGCTCTTGCCTTACTTCTGAGGTCACCCCTGGGCCCTGGCCTTGGGGG
>RJWJ010039723.1:0-14327 GCA_004363605.1 Indri indri | reverse complement strand
TTACAATAATAATAAGTTAAAGACAACCACTGTGTTACTACACGAACGTGACAAAAAGATCTCTGCTTACTTACATGCACAGAAGGGTGTTGACAATTTATCTTTACGTTTAAAAAAAAAGCAGAAGGAGGAAGTGGTCATAACGCAGAGGTATGCTGCACATAATCTAGTCCTGAAGAACTAGTTACATGCAAGTTAACATGAGGGGATGGGAGGTGGAGGGGAGACGTCCTTTATGAAATTTATTGGTCATAAGAGACTTTTCCGACACCACTCTGAAAACTGGAAGGGATTCTTCAATGTACTGGCGGTTTCTTGTTGGAAAGGCAAGCACACAGTTTTGTACACAGCGTGACGGTTTGAAACATGTCTACGTTGTGGAATGGCTAAGTCAAGCTAATTAACGTACGGATCACCTCATGTCACTGACAGTGACTCTCGTTTGGTCCCTGCTGGACTTGGATTTAGACAACAAAGAGAGACCTCAGGGCAGGCGATTATCAGGGGCCCTGGGGTCAGACTGCGTAGGTTTTTATTCCCCTTCTCCGCTTATGAACTCTACGGCCCTTGACAAGAGAGAGTCTGGAAAATGCGGATGCGTAAGGAGACAGGTTGTGACAATATTTATATGTCCATGTGCCTAGTTCATTGGGAATTAAGGAAGGAAAAAAAATGCTCATTCACATGGGATCTACTTTTGCCCGGATACCACTCAACGGAGGCCAGAATTGTGAGCTTGTAGCACGGAATGTAACACTTCAGTGTCATAGCCCATGTTTATCCCAGGACGACCCTTTGCTGTTTCTAAACCAGGGCTCACTTTCTCTCGTAACTGCTGACTGCATCTGCATCTACTCTCATGAACAGCAGGGAGGTAGTTTGAGCTTTGCTTCGCGCTCCGTATGCCCAGGTAGAGTAGGAAATGACGGCTTCCAAGACGACAGAAAATGTTATTTGAGATCAACATTGCTTCTGGGCTTTGAAAAACTCTGGGGTTTCTTTCATCTCCCAGGAGAGTCGCACAGGTGAGCTGTGAGAAAGGAAACCAAACCCCAGGGAGAGTTTTATAGCTGTGTCTGCCGACGTTACTGGAAGAGAGGCAGGTAAGGGCCTCTAAATAGCTCTTGTAGCCTCAGTGGACGGTAAGTTCAGGTGTTCTGGAAACAGAACTCAAGGAGCCTCTTACTCCCGTTGGCCACCGCCTGGCCTGCAGGAGCAGGGAAACAGCAGCAGGATGGGTCTCTTAGAACATCGTTGCGCAGCAAACACGAACTCATTCCTGCGACAGAGTTTATTTTCTTTCTTAAATTTAAAATTGCAACAAAGCCCCGTAACGTTCTCCGTTTTGAGGTTTTGCATCCTGGATTGCTGGGAGAGCAAGCACGATCGGATAGAAACTCTGTTCAGACCGAATCTCACTCTTGCGGTCTGTGGCGACTTGGTCTTGCACTTTGAACTAAGGGCAGACTCGGCCTGTGCGTTCTTGTCGGTGAAAAGCAGGAGCTATCCGTCCATGCTGGGTTTGAAAACTCGTTTCCAGGTTGCCTGGCCCCACTCTGTGATCCCCGCAAAAAAAGCTCCAGCGTGCTGTGAGCTGGTAATCCCTTAATACTTTGATACTTTGGTAAGGAAAATAAGAGCCGGCCGTACACCTTTCCCTTTTACTTGTGAACTAATTATTGTTTTCCTGCACTTAGAAGCAGATGTCAAACTCTTCCTTTGCTGTTTAACAGCAGACAGACTCTGGTTGTGTATTATAGCCCTTGATGCGTACCTGCTGTGTGAACGAAGATCAGCTTTGGCAAATTAGATGGTGAAGGTTCCATTTGGATCCGGAGCCGCAGAACAGAACGGCAATTTATTCTTTCGTTCAACATTTATTAGTTTCTTGTCTGGCTCTTTACATAAATTGTGCTCAGGTCTCACAAATACCACAGAACCTTGCGAACTATGTCTGCTTTATAGATAAATAAAATAAATAAGGCATTTAGAGTGATTAGGACTATTTTGTAGAAATAAGAAAAACAAGGCACAGAGAGGGAATAGAAAACATGCTCAAGGTTACATTGCTATTAAGTTGCTGGGGATTTGATGTGGGTTTTTGGGCTGACCTCAAAGCTGTTACCGTAATGGGGCTGCCTTTTTAGAGGAGATAATCAGCGGAGCAGAGATCTTAAGGATTCGGGATCAAGAAAAAAGTAGTTAGCCTCGAGCCCTCATTCATTCGTTGACTCAACAGATATTTATTGAGTGCTTGTTTTGTGCTAGACACTCTGCAGGGTGTTGGTGATTTGGTGGTGGGCAAGACATAGTCCCTCACCAGCTTCAAAGAGGGGAAGGGGGTGCAAGAAAGAGTATAATATGCCCCCAAAAGGCCGGCGTATCTTGGTTGGGAGAACTCTTACAAAGTTTTTTAAGATGTGGACATTTTGACATCTTCACAAAAGTCGGTTAGTTTTTTTATTCTTTTATATGAAATCATCTACGAATAGAGGGGTGGGTTCCGTAAATGCTTTGCTGGTGTCCTCTTTGCTTGAGCTCTTCCGACATGCACAAGTGGAATTTGGGGCAAAACTTCATTGGGTTTTAAACAAAGTCTTGCAAACAAAAATTTCGGACAGTTACCTGGCCCGGACTATATCTAGTTTAGCTTTGGATTCCCCATTTTGTGTAGGAGGCAACTTAGCTCAGTGCCTGGTGCCCAGCCAGGGCCCAGGAGCTGTGGTTGATGGGCTCAGGGGTGGGAAACAAAATGAGGAAACAGGGAGAGGAAAGTCGTGCATCGGGGGTAAGTTTAGGTGGTATCAGGGAAGAGCAGGAGGGTGACAGTGAAATAAACCAACGAATAAGCAAAGAGATCACATGGCGTTTGACGGACTTAATTCACACGTACAAACTGGTTCAGTAACGAGGAGAGGGGAGGCAGCGTTTAAGAAATCTGGAAATCCCGTTGGGTTTTGGTGTTCGGGAGAGACCGCAACCTTCCTTCGGCCTTCTAATTTGACTCTTCTGACTTTCTGCGTATGAACCCTCCAGGCCTCCTTCCCGACCATGGGCTTTATTTCATTTTTTTGAGACTTTCAGCTTCTAAGCACGGTATTTGGTTCCTTAATAAGCTCAGTGACCATTTGTGCCAGTTTGCTGGGGCAATCCTAGCTATGCCTGCTGTTCTGGTATAATTTCCGACTCTGACCCCTTTCAGTGTTAAAAGTGTCCAGGTCTGGATGACAAATTAAATGACCGCTCACTAATAGAGGAATTTTGTAGCATTTATACATTGTAAAAAATCTTTACAACATGCAGACTGCTTTGATGAATTACTGTAATGTGGGCATAGTATCAGTGAGATTACATGTTAGACCAGTGTCTGATGTCTTAGTCTGATGTCCAGTAATAAGTAGAAAAAAGAGAAATGAGCAGTAGCTGAAATGAGTCAGATGTACTGTAGAGAAAAATCAATTGATTTCAACAAAATGAACTTTAATTATAACCAGGTGCCGGCGTAGCCCTGTGAGAAAGGGCATTTAAAGGTTATGATGATGATGGGTCGTGTTTAGGGAATCCAGCATCCTTCGACAAAATCTTATCATTGCATGTTTTGATTTAGATTCTCAGTGTTTTCACAGCAGTTGTAATTTAATTGCAGTGCATTTTCATTTATTTTCTACATAGAAGGTGAAAGAAATAATTTCTTAGAACACAGATTTTATCAGAGATTTAAAGAAATGACAGGAGGGAAAGTTGTTACATTCAGATTTTGCCCTTAAATCTTCTGTTGAATTGTCTTCTGATAAAAATGATAGTAATGTTTTAATCAAACGAGATAGTCATGTGAGGACTCCAAGGACATTAATATAATGTATGTTTTTCTCCTCCTACGTAGGGTTAAGTTGGCTTTATAGTTCATAAATGTGGATTTGAAGAAACAAGCTAGTGTTTTGTTGTACAAAAATATGTCAAAGCTTTCCGTGTCCAGTAATGAATGCTGGACAATAACTGCAGTGTGAGAGTTCGGTGTAGGATTAAAAACATGCTCATGATCAGTCTTTTCCCTGTCAATATTTTATGAGACAGTGACGCATGTACCTGTAGGTCCCTGTAAGTTACTTGTTCCCTGCGGTCTTTTAAAGGAGGTTAGATTTCCAGAGTAGAGGGACTGCTTCTGTGTATTCCTAAAATTCTTTTCGTAGAGTGAGTTTGTAAGTGTTCCCTCCTCTTCAGTTCTTTGGAAGCGTTTGAGAAGGATTGATGTTAATTCTTCCTTACGTGTTTGATAGAATTCAGCAGGGAGGTGGTCCTGGGCTTTTCTTTGTTGGAAGGTTTTTGATCACTAAAAAAAAAAAGTGTGTCCTGGGTTTGTCTGACAGAAGGTGGCTCCACCTGACCCATCGAACCCCCAGGTCTAAACCTGCGTCCTGTGAGGTCTGCGGTCCAGGGTTCATCTAGAATTCTGTGTGTCGTGTTTCTTCAACATGCTAAGCTCCCTGTGTCTATTAACTGTGTCACATGTGTCCTTCCTGTTCTACACCTACCATAAATTGCTGCGCTCGTAACAGGTGTCAAAGTATTGGTGCTTGATTTCACTTGCTATTTTACTTTCTTTCAAATGAATACTGGTATTTTCCATTTCATTCTTTCCTTAGAACTTCACTATCAATTTACATTCTGTGATGCTGGTGAAATCAATGCCATTTTAATTCTATGTTGTCATGTTTGTTTAGTTAGAAAAATTTTGAATTAAGAGCATATTTGAGAGATTATATAATCCAATAAAGATATTTACGGTAAAACTTTAAAATTCTGCCACTTGGGGTGGTTGGAAGCAGAACCTTCACTAGAAAAAATAAAACCCCTTTCTATAAATTTTTGGAGAATCTCTTAAGCCTTTGTAGAGGGGGAAAAATGAAAAATAATTCTGTGTAACGAAGTATCAATTCAAGAATTGGATGCAATCAGTCTATCCTGGAAACAGCCATTTATGGTTCCACCAACGTAAGGTCATTAGCTAGCTGTGAATTTGCCTCTTTATACTTGGGTGTTAAAAAACTGCCTCTTATTTTTAAATTTTTCAGAAAGGTATTCTTGGAAACAGCTTTTGAGAATGATTTCTTAGCATTTTTTTTCCTTTTTCTCTTTTCATTTCTGAAACCCAAAGAGCAGAATTGTGCCGTGTTCTCTACAGAGCTATGGTGCGCAGACCATCACTTTGACACACACTCTGCTCTGTGGAATCACTGTCCTCTTGTGGTCCCCAGACAAAAACAAGGGGGAAATCTGAGATCGACTGAGATAAACTCACCTCAGCTGTTAAAAACACTGCGGCATGCAGCTCTTGTTTTAGCAGCCATCAGATGTTCCAGGGGCGTTGGCTGTGCAGAAGAATACATGGTAAAGACGGTTTGGAAGTTGATGGAACTTGGAGTAGCATTTGTGTCACCAACTGAGATAAAATTAACGTTTTGTATCCCCAGGGTGATTTATGCCCTGAGTTCTGTGTCGGAGGGATTGGTCTCTTGGCAAGTCCCTGAAATAACAGCACAGGCAGAGAAATTACATGCATGCATCAAGCTTGGCGATTTATTTTGCAAGCCGTCTTTATGGGGTGTGTGTAATCTCGTGTGCAACTAACAGAAGGCTCTTCGTCATGAAATACTTCCTCAGTTTCCAGAAACCAGGGCACCGCAGAGAGAGGCTTTCTTTCCCTGCATCCACATTTCTGTTGATATCATTACTGCATTGGACTCTTCATGAAGCCCTTTTGGTCATAGCAACAGTTCGTTCTAAGCTGTCTCTCTTAACTTCTAGCTCTGTCTGCAGAATTTGCGTGGTTAGCCCCAGGCACATGCAGATAAGTTGCCTGGGATCAGCTTCCTCAGACTTGGAACCAAACATGCAGCAGCTCACAGATGTGATGGATGCAGATTTTCAGCAATACCGATGTCTCTACAGTTCAGTGTGAATCTTTGGATGCCTCGGTTTGCATTCTCATAGTCCTGTGTAGTTCTTGGCCGCTGGTTTTCAAACTGCCTCGTCTCTTAGAAAGCTGTGCTTAAGTAGAAAGACGAAATTGCTCTTCTGCGCCCACTCGCAGCAGTGGGAATTGTGAGCGCGAGTCCCTGGCTGGGTGTCGGCAGTGGAAGCTGCCAACTCACAAATGATTACGTTCCCACAGCAAAGTCGTCGCGAAGTCAGTTTGTGGTTTGCGACTTCGAATGTGTTGGCTAAGGGGAGAAAGTGACACCAAGAACAGAGGAGCCTAACGGAATTTCCGTAACCCATGACATTCCAGAAACACAGTTTTATTTGTACCTTAAAACATGACCTTTCCCATGTTTTTCTGCGGAAAAATGTTCTTGGTTTTGCTTTGAGATCTTAAGAGACTTAAACATTTCATCCTTAACTTCAGTGGACAGCCACCAGTGTATCCCGGGGTGGTGTTTCTGCCGGGGCTCTTACATACAAGCAATGCAGAGAAGTAATTTATTGAGAAGATACTGGGTAGGTTCTGAATTTGCCAGAAGTTGGGAGAAAGGTCGGGAACAAATGGAGACCACACAGCCAGATCCTCAGCCAAGGACATACGGTATGGTTAGGTCAATGTAGGGTAGACGCTGTCACCAAACTCCGGACAGTGGTGTTCATGCCGACCACCCCGTTGGGATCCGGGTGGGACCAACTCCGCCACCGCAGCCTTCTGGGCACTGGTGGTTGGTCCAGTGTCCTCACCCACGATCATCTCCGCCTGCTCTGCTTGCCTGTCTCTGGTTATAGATCCAGGGCTGGCCAAGGCTGGGTCCTGTGCCCGTGCTTTAGCTGCAGGAGGCTCTGGGAAGGTGGGCGTCCAGCCGTTTTTGTTTCTTTGTTGAAAGATGTGTCTCTCATCAAAAATCACACGATGAGGAGTTCCCTAAGCACAGGCAGATGGGTCTAGATGCTGGGCATTCCTCATCCTTCTTTCCCATAAGGATAAAACTCACGGTAGGAAGCGGCAGCAGGGACTCTGGACCGTAACCCCCGGACGTCATGGTGTGATCAGGATGTTTTCTATCCACGTGAAGCTGTAGCTGCTGGGCTCCGTGGTCACAAAGATCACAGAGTTCCTCCGTGTGCACCGGTTTCCGGGGACCCTCTCTCCACGTGTTAACTAGAGCTGGCGGTGCGCAGATTCAGGCGTATTTGACCTCTCACAGTGTGGTCCTTAAAGTAAGATAAAATGCGTTAAATTGAATTTTAACAGTTCGATTAACTACGACACACAGATAAGATTTATCTGTTTTCTTGTTTACATAGAAAATGAAATTTCACATTATCAGTTTGCCTTACACAGTTGGGTAGTTTTATGTTTCATTGATCAGTTTCTGCCCCTTTAATAGATCACTTTTAATTACAATAATGCATGTATGTATTTAGCTTACAAATTCCTGCCCCTCTCAATTCGCTTTGCCCTCTTACGCTTCCCAGAAGCAATTACTTTCAATTCATTTAGCTCTTCCTTGGAACAGATTGATATGTGTATATTGGTATTACTCGAATTTTCTTTTCAATTTTAGGCATTAAACATCAACTCCCATTAAGGAAGATAAGGGTTTAGCTCTCCTTTATTCTCCCTGCCTTAAATACCTGCCCTTTACTCTCCGAGACCATTTATCTCAATTTGTTATCACTGTAAATATTTTTCACGGCTGAGCTATGCAGTATACTGTTGTATTTTTCTTTCTTGTGTAGCATATGCTATGTCTGACCTCAAACCCAGTCACAAGCATGACATAAGATTTCCAACATGACAAAAAAAACACAAAAAACAGCCTCCATTTTCTCCCACCATGTTCGCAGTTGGGTCCGTCTTTCTCAGCTCTCCTGCTAGTTTAATTTGAGTTGTGCATTATTTTTTTAAGAGCTGTTCTATCCAGAGGTTCCACTTGTGTTCTGTAGGGACCTGAGCTTCCGTGATTCCTCAGATGCTAATGAAGAGTGTTGGACCATGACATCCTCCTATATTCCTGTGATAAAATCACTCAGAGTCTCGCTTACAAAATGCAGAAGGTTTTATAATACAGTGTGCCGAAGGTTCGCAGCAATTGGACATGTAATCAGCACAGCAGAACCAGAACTAAACATTCTCACTTTTCTCCTTAAATTGCATTAGTACTCCAAATTTTAAGATTAACAACTGATTTCTTTTTGCAATGTTTAATATATTATTAAGGTGTATCAAGGATTATTTTAAAATTATTTTGGGCCTTATTCACCCCTTGCAAAGCAAAAGGGTAGCCAATTCAAATCTGAAAGGTTTTGTGTCCTCCAGGGTTTGACTGAATCTGATCTGATTTCTAATCTAGAGTTTACAGTCTCTTTCTTTTAAAAAAATAATATTTACTTTCACATGGTAGAATTAATATTTTTCTGTTTCAGACCCCTCATGTTCTTTTGTTGATCAATCAAGGTTGAGAATATGTTGAAGTTCTGGGAGGAAACATTTCTATTTGAAGGTGCCTGTTGTCATCATGATAGAGAAAGAGTGCTGGGCATCTGTTTTGTGCTAAAGCTTGGGGTGGAGTGTCGCTGCCTCTGGGCAACAGGCAGGAAATACTTCTGGCCTTAAAACCAAAAATAGATGCTCTTTCTCATTATCATAGTTCAAATGATCATCTCTTTTAATGAGATGGGCACATCCCCTTGTGGTTTTCACAGATTTAATGATTAGATCGCTTACTGCAGAGCTTGGGGAAAAATAGCTCCGGTAAGATAGATGATGGAAATTTTACTGGAAGCTAAAATAACAACAATTTTATTCCTTTTCTTTTTCTTTCTGCTAATTTTTCATCTCTTACGGCTTTTATTTGTCATTTATTTGATTCTTAAAGGGATCCACCTGTATTATTTTAATATGTTGGTGCATCTACACATTTCTCACTGTTTTAACGTAAAGAGATCATTACCAGGGGAATTTATTATTTGCAAGAGGAGTTGGATGTGTCGGGATTTAGGTATACCGGGTGTCGCCTAACTTGCTTTAGACAGCCTGCAAAGTATCGTGTATTAGTATGTAGGCAGTAGGAAGGAGAAAAATTACATCTTTGCTGATTTAAGAAAGTTCTGTCTGTGGTTCTGAAAGTGGGGCAAGAGAAAATGAGAAGAAAATAGAAGAAATTTCGGAGAAATAAGGTAATATTTTTGAAGGTGCCTTGTAAACTGCTAAATAACTTATAGATGCTATTGTTATTGCAAGCATTGAACTTAAAGTGAGAAAAAAGATCCACAAAGATGCTCTAAAGAAAAATGGGAAAAAGAAATAACTTGGAATAAGAAATTGTTAAAGGAAGAAGCAAAATGGGAAAATCCTAATAGGGAATTTTTACATTCTAGTTTTTTTAATCTGAAAATGCAGTAGTACTTGTATTTCCCCTTTGAGCAGTTAAGTTAAAAACATTTTATTTATCAGCCAAAGGAATGTTCTTCTGAAAATAATTTGGAAACAGAATCTTATCGCATGGGATGATGAGAGGCGCATAGAAACCACTAGGCACGTGACCCTCCCAGCTCTAAATAGTGATGTGTATGTCGTAGGGGGTTACACTGTTTCCACTTAATTAAGATTTAATTCACGTTTGTCAATCTCTTCCACGCCTTTCATTTTGTTTGTATTCATACCTTTGCAAGGCAGATATCCTTAGCCCATTTTACAGATGAGACATACAAGGCTAATCAGTTTGTCCAGAGCCACTCACAGATGCAGTGGTGAAACTTTCCCTTCTCCGGGTTTCGAGCTTGTTCTCACATTTCTACAGATATTTCACATGAGAGCAATTGGTTCTTTTCGTTGTTCCAGAGATTCTGCTTATTGCATTTCCTTAAAAGAGGTCTTGTTAAGTAACAGTAACAGCCTCTGGGCATGTTTTAAGCCTGGCTATATTTGTACTAATTGACTAATCGCAGCTCTTTAGAGCAAGGGGGAGGAGGTAGCCAAACTTCGAAAGGCAGGCGAGATATCCCACAAAGCCTAGCAGCCATCTGCCTTGAGTGGAGGAGCAAAGTCCTCTGTGCCTCGGAAGGTTCTGAGAATGGCTGTCTTGCCACTGACCTTTGTGGGCAGCTTAAGCCCAGCTACCAGCAGCACACGCTAAAGCCGGCCTTGCACCCTGTCTCTCTGTTCCCCGTCACGAAGCTTCCACTCAAATCCTGACTCTGCTTTACTGTGCAGATCTTGGCTCCAGATCTGACTCTGTAGCTTGGATTTAGCCTTTGGCTCTCCAAAGCGTATTTATATCTGTGCTTTTCTGGGTGTTTGAACTTCAGCAGTCTCTTCCTTCTGACTCTCAGTGCACCCTCTTGCTCTGGTAGCAACTCCCCATCGAGCTCTCTCCATGGAGGCGGAAAGCCAGCCCCTGCCTCGTAACTACTGGCCCAGCTCCGTTTCCTTGGAGTTGGCGTTCTCACACTCCAACAGAGCCACAGAAACGATAGTCCTATCGATGATCTTGCATCACCAAAGATTAATCATATTCTGGATTCTCTGAGGAAGGCATTACTTTTCAGGAAAAAAAAATTTAATCCATTGTGGTTAAAATTAAACCCGTTTTAATATTTAGATGGGTAGTCCTTCAACTATGATGAAAATCTTGACCATTCTCAATGTCTTACTCCTTGAAATTTCTAAAAAACAGAAATTATACTGTATTGTAACTACAGAATGATGCAGAGAATTAATTATTGAATTACAGAATATATTATCTTTGAAGAGCATAAGCAACCAATGATAGCTTGCACCAACTTTCTACAAAAAATGTTGCTTGAAGCAAAGCCACTTTTAACAATTTTGTGTACAAATGCATCTTTTGGGTCAACGGCAGCAAATACTTAGGCAGAGCTATTACAGTATCGTAAAATAGTGAAGCGAAGATGGTGGAACCGGTGGTTGTTGATATGAAGTGTTTATTTTGGAGAGAATTCTTGGCCTGTTTGCCCCCCATCAGCATAGTAAGAATTAGTAGGGAGAGGAGGGAAGCGTTAATGTATTTGCTGAGGATTAATGACCTTGTAGATCATTTGTGGTCGCGAACACATTATGGATAGCACCATAAATGTGGTAATTAAAAAGCTGCACACTAAACACTTTGTGGACTGGTAAATATATTCCCTTCCTTTCCCTGATGGCTTGCATTCAAGCGAGGAGTGTGTTGTTTGTCTCAGACTCTTAACATTCTTAAGAGTAGAAAGAGGATTGGGAGTCTCAGAGATTTGTTTCTTTCTCAAGATGTTACTGATCAGATGGGCACAGTCAGATTCCCTGCTTTCAGAATTAAGTTATTTCTTAGCAGTTCAGAAAAATGTTACACCGTACATACTAATAAAAACATCCCTCGTTTTTGGAAAATTCATCATTGAAGTTATTTCTGGTCTGTTGCCGGTGCTTTTCCCTGACGTTAGGGAAGAAAGAGATGAAAAGGCATCAGCGATTGCCGGGACTTCCGACAAGGGCCGGGAGGGCCAGCCCTGTGTGAGGACTGGGGCCGCAGGCAGTGACGGGGAGGCTTCATCTCGTGTGTGACTGTGAATAATGCATAAACGTGGTTATCTGGAAATCTGTGGTCATCATTAGCATTTTAATGAAAAAAGATTTCAGCCGTTATCCTAAGTCTCTGTTTTGTTTCTGTCTTGCTTTGTCTCCCCCGCCAGGGCTGAGCACCTCCGTCCTTCCCGAGAGCTCGGGACCCGCCCAGGCTGCCGGTGTGCTGACGTCGCGATGGGCAGACGGGACCTGGAGGCTCACCGTCGTCCAGGCAGCTCGTGTGCGTATGGGATCTGATCTCTGTCGTTTCTCCCTTTAATTTTCATTGTAGAATATCGCAGGGTACTGAACTGGTGAAGGTTCGTAAGATTTAAATGAGAGTGTTTAGAAATACAGGAGAACAGATCGCCCTGGGCTAAGTTTTTAATATTGAATGGTAAGAAATGTTATCTAAATTAGGATTTTTATAATCAAGAATCCCCGTAAGACTAGAAGTGTGTCTCAGCGATCTCCCTGTTCCGTTTCGATGCATGTATTCCTAGACAGACTCTCTTTCTTAAGCTTTCCTTTTTCATCACAATATATATTAATAACATTTGAAACAATGGCAGTGCCATAAATTAAAAACATTTCCCAGTGATTGTTTGAATTCCTTTGAAATAAAAAAATTGGTGGACCCGGAATACTGGTCCTCTGGGTATGTCTTTGTTGAACATGTGTTAGGGAGGGAGGTCCCTGCCTCGTATTTCTTAACATTCTGCAAAGGAGGAAACTCAGTTCCCTGGGGGATGCCTTTCGGCGTCTCATAACACTCGAGTTTTTCCAACGGTTTTTTGGGAACTGCTGCAAACGCAGCCTTTTCCTGTTTGCCTTTGGACCTGATTAACTTAGGAGAAAAATGATTAGTGCCCATTGAAGGCTCTGTCTTTATTTATGTAAAGGGTAGTTTGTCTCGGACTTATTTTTTGCTCCCTTTAGCCTTTCAGCTTTGGGCCAGCTGTGCAGATATTTGTTTCTGTTGCTCACCTTTGAACCCTCTGGAATGTTGGCTTTAAATCGGGTGTATTTGGGGTAATTCCTCACAGTGTCTTTGCTCCCATGCCCTTTCTGTAGTTAGGTTCATTCCTGTTTACCTGTAAGTCCCATTTCCTGGTACGGCCCCGTTTTTTTCTTTATAGAGAAGTTAGAACCACCCTTAAGCCCTCACCTGGACAATTGCTTATAAAATAAAACAGATCGTTAAAAAACATTTTACGGTAATGGGAGAGATCGCCAACAACAGACTAGGGATTTGGACCAGCGGCTAGCTCTACAGACAGCAGTTTTCGGGTAAAAACAGCTTTTTCACATTTACTTGTAGCATCTCCAGGGGTGCTGCTGTTTCACTCTGAAATTAGCAGTTTTCACAGTGAACATAATTAGAGTAAAGTTTACACTTGTATGCTACAGAGTAGAGTAGACCAGGGCCACTGGGCCGGATCCAACCCACACCTGTGTTTGGAGGATCTCAGGGTGGTTTTCGTTTGTTTGTTTGTTCATTCACTCATTCATTCATTCATTCATTCATTCGTTTATTCATTTATTCATATATAGATAGATAGACAGACAGACAGACAGGGTCTCACCGGGCTAGAGTGCCGTGGCATCAGCCTAGCTCACAGCAACCTCAAACTCCTGGGCTCAAGCTATCCTCTTGTCTCAGCCTCCCGAGTAGCTGGGACTACAGGCACGCACCACCATGCCTGGCTAATTTTTTATTTTTATTTTTTATAGAGACAGGGTCTTGCTATGTTGCCCAGGCTGACCTGCTCAAACTCCTGACCTCAAGTGATGCTCCCGCCTTGGCCTCCCAAAGTACTAAGATTACAGGCGTGAGCCTCCACTCCCGGCCAAAGAGGAACTTTTATCCTGGTTGAAAACTGCTGTTCAGGGGCCATTCAGTTGAGTTTAATGATCCATATGTTGGTCTCAGCTCTCAGTTTGAAAAGCAGTGGGCTAGAGATCACAGAGTACTGGAGGGCGAGCTTGGGCGGAACTGGAGGGCTCAGGCAGGGAGGGAGCTCTGCACTCAGGTGGGGTTCGAGGAAGTGTTTGGGTTTTGAGTTAAAAGCAGGAGCCCGAGAGCTGCGTTCAGGATTGTTGATAGCCAGGTGGGTCCTACCATCCAGAACAGCCCAGATATGAGGGGCTTCCTGCTGTGGTGTTCAGGGTTTGCCTCTGTGGGAGGCGGCCCTGCGGGGTTGTCTAGACTTGGACGATCACCGCACAGGGGCCTTCGGGAAGTCTCATAGTTTTGGTGAAAAGATTCCATAAACGGAGAGTAGTTGTGGAAGTTGGGAAAGGTTAAAGGCAACAAGGTTTTAAAAATAGCCCTGATTAGATTTTTCTTCTGCCCAAGGAAAAAAACGAAACCCATTTATTTTAGGAAGTGTGCAAATACTAAAAAGCACAAAGAAAAAAATCCTTAATATTTTGCATGTATCTTTATAGTTTGTGTGTGTGTGTGTACACATTTATATTACACATTACTGTGATCACACTGTACATCTGATTTTATCACCTGCTTTTTGGTTACTGGATTCACCGCAGGTCTCTGATGTAACGAAGTGTCCCGTTAGTGATGTGAGTTTGCCTTCGTTCCCTTGCACGGCTCTGCCGTAATTCACGGCCACCCCCTGTCGAACGTTCAGGGCGTCTTTGGTCGTTGGCTGTTCTTCTACATTAAACATTGGCTGGAATGCCTCTTTTTTCCTTAAAAAAAAAAAAAGTCTAGAAGTGAAATTACGCAGGTCAAGGGTTTGCGTGCACATGTTAAAGA
>RJWJ010039722.1:0-14295 GCA_004363605.1 Indri indri | reverse complement strand
GTAAATGACAGAAATAAATATCTTTTTTCCTTCAGGGAATATCTCCCTATCTCATATGTTAATATGATACAAAATGACATTAATAGCTTGGTTCAAATCACAAATAACATGAAGAGTAGAGTGGCAGAAGTTGAGAAAACATGAGTCATGAGACCTAGGGATTAATCATGAGACCTAGGTGTGCTGCTAACCCAGATGGATCCCCATAAAGGGGTATGTATCTTAATGCAGCCACCCAGTCCAGGTTCTGTCCTTCAACTTTTCAGACTTAGAAATTTAATCTCATCAATGTGAACACACACTTAGCACATTTAGGAAGGTGATTCATACTAATGCAGCTCATCAGAGTCTGATATTTAAGCCACTTTACTTATTTACAATGAGTTTGATTGCCAAGCAGTCTAGACACAGTGAGCCTGGATCAGTGAGCCCAATTATCACCAGGGCATTTGGAAGCAAGGAGGCAGGACAAGGAGTTACATTATTGGAATGTGTAATGACATCTGGCTTTGATGTGACAATCTTTGAAATAGCAATATTCCTGTCAAGTGGCTTCTTGAATCAGCCCAACAGAGCATTCTCTCTTTAGGTGAAAGCAAACTTTCACAAATTTCCTTCTTCTGCACTTTTATTTGAAAATGTCCTTCCGAAGAACATATCTACTCCTTACAAATGTTGATGCCTTTCTGCCTAGGAGCAGATACATCTCTTTAAAATGTTCTGCTTTTCTCTGCACTGAATGCACTGTACATATTATTGTTTAACTTTCAAAGTTCCTTGAGGACATCTAAGATCACCCTCACATAGAAGACAAATATTTATTTCTATAATATTTACAAGTTCATGAGCACATGCTGAAGGACAAAGTCAATGTTCCCAAATTTCTAGCCATACTTATACCACTTTGATGATTTTTACTATCTCTGAGGACAACTATAATTTCACTGTTTATTCTATTTTTCAAGTAAATTTACTTCTTTACCTAAATTTTTAAAGAATACTTCATATTATTATCATTAATTACAAGCTAGTCTATACTTGACAAAAGTAAAAATAACCAAAAAGATAAGCATAATAAAAATTATATTCTTCAATAATTCGCTTCAACGCTACCTGTACATAGATATATGCCATCATTTATTATCACAGCTGCTAAAACATGACATATTATTTTGTATTTTCTCATGCAAGATCTAATACAGCCCTGCAATCTTAGCCTGTTACTGATGATTGCAAAAGTATTACCTTGTAATAACATCAGCACTGCTCTGATTTATCAGACCTTCATATGAATGCCAGTTCAACCTTTGAAAGAAATCTTTAAAAAATACTGTAGAAAATATAAGTTGTTTCTATGGAATGTTCCTTAGGATAATATCTTTTAAATAATACCAATTTCCATGGAAATAACCTAGTATGTCTTTCATGAAATTCTATAAAAGAGTTCTGATGGTGCACTTAACAGGCTATCATTAAACCATTTATTGCTGTGTAGGTGGTGAGTTTTAAAACATTTTCTCAGATATAAAAAGGTGTAGCTCTTTTGGGCCTACAAGCAAATGTTTATTTTGCACAATTCATTCTATTCAATGTGTATAGCTCTCTAAGACGTTGTGAAATATTTGAAAGCAACTATCAAGGAGAAGAAAAGAGTAAGAAATTATGGGGTTTGTTGGGAAATGGTACAAATATATTTTCAGAGGCTATCTGAAAATATATAGGGGAACTGATTAGGCATAAACAACACTGGACGAAAAGCCTAAGAAAATTTCTCTATCCTTTGAGTTAGCAATGGCTGTAGGTAATATGCTTTGTCCAGAAAGTTTGTGAGCATAAGCCTCCAGAAAATAAACATTATACTCTGAACCATAAGATTTGTAGGACTTCTCACTAAAAGGGTTGAAACTGTACATATAGCATTAAAGCTTTATCTCCAAACTTAGGTTCATGGTTATGTAGAAAACCTCAACCAAATTTAAGATGTAAAAATAAGCATTTTAGTAATAATTTAGGTTCTATAAATATTTTACATAGGGAATATAGTCAACTCAATATAATTGAATCAATGAGCTCCTTAAGCATCTTAATCTCAGAACTTCATTGCATTAATTTCAAAGACATCTTAGAAAACAGTGGATATGTGTTGGCTGCATCCATTTTACCTTTTTTTTCCACCCAAAAGAAACCTGATTTTCCTTAGAACTTACCGATTCCCAGTATATAGCAGTCATGTGGTTTGAGAGGATAGACTCCATCCCCAGGTTAAGTCCAGGACAGCAACTTGCACTTGACCACAGTGATTGGTTCAGGGATGGGCATGTATCACATTTTGGCCAATGAATGTTAGAGATTTGCTAAGGATTCCTATGAATGAAATGTTCTTGCTCTGCTGTGGGAGCTCCAGGGACTTTCCCTGGACAAGGTGAGAAGAATGTGAGGTCCACTAATGCTGCTATGAGGGAATCTAGCATGAAAATAAATCCAGCACCCAGAGGAGGAGAACTATAAGCATCAAAATGGAGTCAGTGGCCAGATGGCATCATGAACCTATCTATGAATCAAGTTTCCCTCAAAGCCTAAAATTAGAACAGTCTGTGCATAATCCAACTACATAAACCTATATATACCCCCAAGTTTTTTCTTTCTTAATCCACTTTGGTTCAGGTTTTCATTGCTTGCAACAAAAAGTCTCCCAGCCAACATAATTTGGAACAGTGGAGGAAGTATTGTGTTCAAGTTGTCTGAGGTTTACTTCTACCACTGAGTATTTGTGTGAACTTAAGCAAGCTCTTTAACCAAATTCTTTAATCATTTTATCCTGTCTACAACAAGAGCAGCAGTTCTAGATACATGATTTCTATAACAGCACAGGCTGTCTCTATCAATTCCACTCCTCGTCTCTATCAATTCCACTCCTCTTTCTGGGCATACAAGTTAACTATACTTCCTGGCCTCCCAGGCAGTTTAGTTGGGGAATTTGACTCAGTTCTGGGAGACGGGATGTAGTCCAAAGTGATAAAAACCACATCAAGGCCTAGATTTTATTAGGTTGGTGCAAAAGTAATTGTGGTTTTAGCATTATTGACATTTGCCATTTGATATTGGAATACATTCTTAAATAAATGTGGGTTATATTATACATCATTTTCATGCACATTTCTAGCTTTATTTTTTTGCTAATGACTTATTTGCTGTTTATATTTATTTTAGACTATGGAAATGATGTTAGACAAAAAGCAAATACGAGCAATTTTTTTTATTCGAGTTCTAAATGGGTCATAAAGCAGTGGAGACAACTCAGAACATCAACAATGCATTTGGCCCAGGAACTGCTAACATACATGCAGTGGTGGTTCAAGAAGTTTTGCAAAGGAGATGAGAGCCCTGAAGATGAGGAGTGCAGTGGCCGGCAATCGGAAGTTGACAACGACCAATTGAGAGCGATCATGGAAGCTGCTCCTCTTACAACCACATGAGAAGCTGCCAAAGAACTCAACATCGACCACATTCTATGGTCCTTTGGCATTTGAAGCAAATTGGAAATAGGAAAAAGCTCGATAAGTGGGTGCCTCATGAGCTGACCGAAACTCAAAAAAATCGTCATTTTGAAATGTCGTCTTCTCTTCTTGTATGCAATAACAAACCATTTCTCGATTGGATTGTGACGTGCAATGAAAAGTGAATTTTATACAAAAACCGGCGATGATCAGCTCAGTGATTGTACTCTCATGAGAAGAAGCTCCAAAGCACTTCCCAAAGCCAAACTTGTACCAAAAAAAGGTCATGGTCACTGTTAGGTGGTCTGCTGTCAGTCTGATCTACTACAGCTTTCTGAATCCACTGTAGCTTTCTGAATCCTGGCAAAACCATTAAATCTGAGAAGCACACTCAGCAAATCTATGAGATGCACCAAAAACTGCAATGCCTACAGCTGGCGTTGGTCAACAGAAAGGGTTTGTTTCTTTTCCACAACAATGCCTGACTGCATGTCACGAAAACAACCCTTCAAAAGTTGAACAAATTGGGCTACAAAGTTGCCTCATCCACCATATTCACCTGGCCTCTAGCCAACCGACTACCACTTCTTCAAGCATCTCAACAACTTTTTGCAGGGAAAACACTTCCACAACCAGCAGGATGCAGAAAATGCTTTCCAAGAGTTCTGCGAATCCCAAAGCACAGATTTTTATGCTACAGGAATAAACAAACTTATTTCTCGTTGGCAACAATGTGCTGGTTGTAATTGTTCCTATTTTGATTAATAAAGATGTGTTTGAGTCTAGTTGTAATGATTTAAAATTCATGGTCCAAAACCATAATTACTTTTACACCAACCTAATAGTTCATATGACTCCAAAGTCCTCTCTTCCCTTGCTTCAATGACTATGGAGGCCAAATGTGAGGATGGCAGAATCTTGAATCCCTGAGTCTTTCCCAGGATTCAAAATCCTTGTCATCCAGTTTTCAACCTAATTTTAACAAAATATAAAACATTCTGAAAACTTTGCAACATGTTTTTGTTCTTCCAAAAAATTCCTGCATTGGTAAAATGTTTAATTGTGCTGATGAAACTGCCTTGATTCAGAATTTCATGACTAGTAATTTAAACAGAAAACATATGTTTTACTACCTCCACCCTAATTTAAACTTAGTGTATGAAATGAAAAATATCTTAATGTATAGCTAACTACTGTTTTTAAAAGACTACAAAATCTCTGTTATTATACATAATTTATTTCTTATTCACCTGGATTCTGATGCGGGTTGAGCAGCTCTCTTAGGATTTTGAATAAATGGGGTCAACTAGAGTGTTACAATTCATGGTGAAGTAGTCTGGGCATCCTGTGCATGGGCTTGAACCTGCCCCTCAGCAGGTAAGAAGCCACAGCAGAGCCTTGAGTGGAGGGTATGGCATGATTAAGGGAGCAGACCAAGTGGTGAAATGACCGAGAGATACCAATAATCTTTTCTAAATCAATGTTGGGCAATTTATCCCACTAAGGAAGGAAGAAATATTCAATTAGTAACTGATTCCTAAACCAATCTGGAGATTTTAGGTCAGTCTTCTAAATCGGATTTATAATATATTGTCTCTCCCAACCAGTCCTAGGCCTTCGCCTATCCCTCCACTTCTTGGACACAAGGAATAATCCTCTAGTGCTAAAAACGGATCCTTCCAATTCTCATTTCCATCCAAGATCCTAACCCCACTGAAAGGAGAGTTAATTGTGCATAATTCCATTCCTGTGTCTGCCAACTCGAACTCACAGGGAGAACAACCTCGGCTAGTTCTATTTATTTTACAAAAGATGCCATTACAGGGTAAGCTCCTCAAGAGAAAGAATGGTGTCCTATTTAGCTTTAGATAAACAATGATCACCAGAGTATCTTGCACTCTGCTCCACCACTTGTAGAACTGATAATGGTCAGGAAATAAGGTTCTCTGTCCAATAGGGTTCTCTTGATTCCCAGTTACCTTGGCAACTGAAAGGGGTAAGAGATACTACACACAAAGAAGCTGAAAAACCTAGCTATGCAAAGAGAGCTACTGTTCCCAGCAGTATATGTGTGGTAATAAACACTACTGTGTATTTTCTTTCTGCTTTCCTATGGTGGTTAATGGTATACATACATACATACATACATGCTACAAACACGCACGTATATTTTCTCCACAAGAGTGATAAAAGTCTTTTAAAAAAAGATGTGTGTGTATGTGTGTGAAGTGTGCAGGGGGAGGAGAAATTTAAGATAAAGTTGTGTCAACTGCTAGAATTTAGGTCAGACTGGGAATTTCTGATGAGATTACAGTCATCCATTTGCATAAGATGATTTTCATGGAGTGAAAAGCAATTACGAATAAGATCTTTTTCTTCACTCAGCCCCATGGTATTCTGTCCAACTCTGAGGTTGGGGAAAGAGGGACAGCTACAGAGAGACACAGGAAAAGCTATTTTCACCAAGATTTTCTGAGACATGAACTGGAAATATACTTTTTAAGCTTTTACCACATTGGTAAGAGTGACTCATTCTGTAAACTCCAGGACCTTGCAAGTTCACCAGCCCATGCCCAGTTATTCCAGGGAAGAGGCATGGGTAGTTCAAACCTTCACCTCTATGACTAAAATCACTGAACTGTGAGTTTGGCTCAGGGTTCTTGAAAGCCACAGCTATTAGCATTGTGGTGTTGGGGAGGAAGGTGGGCTCATATTTATCAAATGTTCGCCTGAAGAATCCAATATATTTGGGGGATGTGCAGTTTTATTGGTAGTGATGACCTATGGCCAGACCACAGAGGCCGGTTAGTGCTGGAGAACACGAGAGAATGGCAACGCACTAACTTAATGGTGCTTTCACCATGGCTTGCTTTGAACCAGTAAGCAAGCAGGGCAAATGACATCTATGAGATTAAGCATGTAAATTAGTGGCTGTCACAACTGGGAGGTATACCCAGAGTTTGGAGCTCACCCTCCCAGGGGGATGAATCAGCAGGTCAGAGCAACTCTGAACTGTGGGCTCACTCTCTGCCTTTTACATCATTTCAGGCTTAATGAGGGACACTCCACACTCAAGACTACCCTGACACCATGAAATGTTTGCTGTGCTATAGTCAGATAATTAAGTTATTTTGTGTTTCATTTCTTGTTGCATCATTGTGCCAAGCTTAAGTTTAGTGCAGCAGACTGGCTATGGTGCAATAAAAACGGGAATTTTGTTTTTGAGTAAATAATCCACTTATACCAACTGAGGTGGCAGCCATGATTGCCTACCCAGGAATGTTTAAAGAGGCCTGTGCAGACATGTGGAGATGGGCAGAAGCCTCACCCTGTCCTTTGCTTCACATAAAAGATGATCAGGTGAAATCAAATGATGACAAAGACTGGGACTAGGTCAGGCTACTGCTCCTCAAACTCACGTAAGACACAGACCCCTTTTAAAGGAAGAGATATTCATGATCTCTACCTTAGTTTGAGTTCTCCCCAAAACAGATCCTGGGGTAACAATTTAAGGGCAAGTAGTTTATTTAGAAGAAAACCAGTGAGCGAGTAGAGAAGTGTTATAAGGAAAGGCAGTCAGCCAACAAAAGGTACACTATTAAGCCAGCTACTACATTGAATGACTGGACACATATCACCTGAACTATCTCATCTTATTGATGAAGAGGTTGAGGTATTTACAAACTCAGTCATTAATTGAAGACTGCTCTGTAGGAGTTGCTAATCTAGCCTGCCACACATGGACAGGGCTCCAGAAAAAGCCTTCCAATATAGAGATGCATGTATTGACAACTGACAGTACACTGGAGCACACTGAAATCATTTTGAAAGAATTGAAAAATGGTTACTATTACATACCCATTTATCTAGAAGTTGAGCTAGAAGAGACACAAAGATCTCCCAATAAAGGAGTAGTCAGGGCTTTGCATTCACAGCATCCCCAGAAAGAATGTGCAGTGGTTTTCACGGCTCTTGGTGGATTGACTCTCCAAAAGTTCTCACAGATTGCATGGTAACACATTTATTTAAATAGAAAAATGAAGCCAGCTGATGGGCTCTGCCACACAAGCTCTGCCTTGTAGCTCTGTAACTACAAGGTTTTAGTGAAAATACATTTAAAGCACATAAACAAAATGCTCTGTGCCAGAAATTACATTCTTTGTAATTAATAAACTCATGACCTAAAAATTTAGAATTTTAAAGTAAGCATATATAAAGCAGTTTTAGTTAGTTTAAATTTTAGTTTGAATAAATTTAGAAGCTATATGAACAAAAATGTTTAAAGATCATTGTAGCTCACTGCTACCATTTATACACCCAAATCCCATATTGAGGAGGGTGAATCACTGTGCACTATGCTTCAGAAAATCTCGTGGAAACCAAAACCATTATACAGTCAGAATTCTTGGTTGTCAGCAACAGAAACCAACTTGAGCTGATTTAAGCAGGAAAGAAATTTATTAAAGAATATTGAGTAGCTCACATAATTTTAAGACAGGCTGGAGAATGAGATTCAGAAGTTAGGTAGCCAGGTAGCATATCCCCAACACATAGCAAAACTGGGTCATTTAGGTCCCTGTGGACACCACTGCCAAACAATACAGAATGAAGCTTGTGTCCCAATATAGCTGGTACCTCCTACTGTGTCCTGGATGCCACCATCTAGCATCAATGGCATGCTCCTTTATGAACCTGCTCTTGCTACAATTGATGTGACCATCAGAGTAGGTTTTCTGTAGGTCCCACTGTTTTGTAGCACTATCACCCAATTCAAAGTCTGAGGCGGTCAGAAACAGAGCAAAGGCCTCTCTTGCTACAAGAAACATCAGGGAAAAAAGTGCCTGATACATTGAGCTCTCTCTACTACCCAAATATAGCAAGTAAAGAATTTTCAAGAAATAGTTCTGATGAGAGAAGCTGAAAAACAATGATTAATATCCCCTAAAAACAGCTGTCTTTAATTTGAAGTATCTCTTTTTGTTTCCAAAAAAAACTGTTAAGAATTTGTTTCAATCCGCCACATTATTATCACACATTGGTGATTTTTAATTCAGTTTCTCATGCATATGTTAAAATGCAGATCATTATTTATTTTCTATCATGCCAAGGATTTCTATCATTACAAGGATTTTGTGCCTCAGATAAAGAACAGTCATGAGCAATAGAACCTAAGTTGTTTAGAATGAATCAAACATGTTCTAAATTGCCTAGGTCCAGTGCAGTCTTTTTCCCCCGTGACTTTCTTTGGTCAAAATCCAGGAATATAATAAGAGGTTGCATATCTGTATTACTTTTCTATTGCTGCTGTAATGAATTACCACAAACTTGGTGGCTTAAAGCAACAAAAATTTTATCATCTTACAGTACTGTAAGTCAGAAGTCTGGGATGGGTCTGACAGAAATCAAGGTGTCAGCAGAATGTATTCCTTTCTGGGGGAATCTAGGGGAAAACCCATTTCCTGCTCACATAGATTAATGGCAGTATTTAGTTCCTTGCCATTGTAGGACCAAAGTCCCTGTCTTCTTGATGGCTGTAAGCAAAGGGCTGTTCCCAACTTCTAAAGACCACCACATTTCTTGGCTCATGGGCCCCTTCCTCCAGCTTCAAAGCCAGCAACAGAGGGATCAGCCTTTCTCATGTCACATCTCTCAGACCCAGTCTTCTTCACTCTTCCACTTTGGAGAACGCATGATTAAAGTGGGCCTACCTGGATAATCCAGGATAACCTCCCCATCTCAAGGTGCTTAACTTTAATCTCATCTGAAAAGTGCTGTCTGCTGCCACTGTTTCCATCACTCATCAGTATCTACTAAAACTGTTATTCTTCAAGCTAACTTCAACTTTTTAAAAAAGGTAAAACTCTGTAAGTTACTATAACAATTCTTTGCAAGAAATTTTACATGTCCTTTTAAATGAGCTAGTATTTCCATTTAGATTACTGTGTCTGCTAATGCTGCAGTTCACTGGTTCCCATATTTTACTGTGTATTAGTTACCGAAGCACGTTTTAGAATCTTGAGACTCAGCTTCTCCCCCCATACCATTTAATTCAGATTGTCTGAGTGTGGGAGCCAAGTATCAGTAGTTTTCAAAGATCCCCCGGTGGTAACAGTGAGCTACTAGCAAAGTTCAAGAACGACTGCTCAGTTGTTGAGGTTTTGAGAGGTCTGTCCCACCTATTTTTAACTTAAGCTCTATTATTTTAAATAAGCTATTCTTTTTAATGTATTTTCAGGAATGTATATATGATAATCAGAATTCATATATTATTGTTTTTGGTTTCTGCTACAGTCTGAACGTTTGTGTTCCCCTGAAATTCATATATTGGAACTTAATATCCAATATGATAGTATTAAGAGGTGGGGGTCTTTTGAGAAGTAAGATTAAGTCACGAGGGCAGGGAATTAGGGAGCTTACAAAAAGATTGAAAAGAGCTGCCTTGCCCCTTCCTCTATACAGTAAGAAGTCATCATCTCCAAGGAACAAGCCCTCAGCAGATACCAGCAGGCACTCTGTTCTTGGACATTCCAGCCTCCAGAACTGTGAGAAACAAATTTCTGTTGTTTATAAGTTACTCAGTCTAAGGTATTTTGTTTTAGCAGCCTGAATAGAGTAAGACAGTTTCTAAAATAAAAATAATGTAAAAAGGGGGATTTGGGGAGATGTTGGTAAAATTTTTTCTTTAAATAAAATTAAAAATACCATATAGAATGTATAAAGTATATTTAAGTATATTTTATTAATACATGTTACCCTTTATAAACTGAAACAGTGGGACTCCTGAGATAGACTGGTTCTCCAGACCTTTAAGGTAAAGCATATGCCACTGTAAGTATAAACAGTATGTTCTGTGGCCTCACCACTGGCTGGCAAGCAATGTAAGTCACGTTTACATAGTTCTACCAAATGGCCCCATCTACTTTGATAATAAGCAATCCTGTCTTTTCCTGTGTCTCTCTACTCTTCCTATCCTTTTAATTTACCAACCACTACTATTAATACTGTGCCACTCAGCATTTGCTATCTGCCTCATAATTGCAGAGGTTAATTTCTTAACCTCTTTTAATCACATTGTTTCTGCCTTTCCATTCTTATTGCTACAAATCAGATACATCTGGACTCCTGCTAGCCTTATTATCTTCAGTTCCTACCTCCACCATATATTAATGTCAGGTTATTTCCCAAAAGTGTTTGTATACTTTTTCTCAAGCCCCAACTTAGGTCTTACCTTTTTTGTGAAATCTTCTAAGATTCTAACTCATATCCATCTTCCCCTTCCTTGAGCAAGTAAAATGTGTACAGCTCAATTTGATCATTAAAAAAATGCACTGAACAAAATATTGTGTTGGAATGAGCTTTGTGACTAAGAAAAGGTTACCTATGATGTAGTCTATGTCCTTGAATAATAACAACTAACGTTTATTGAGTGCTTATTATATGCCAGGCTCTATAAGAATTACTTTCAGCTCTCAAAAAGCTGATGAGGTATACCATCATTTTCCTCATTTTATAGATGGGGAAACAGGCATAGAAGGTTAATTAATTTGCTTAAATTCACACAGAATC
Organism: Indri indri; assembly: GCA_004363605.1. Taxonomy (NCBI): domain Eukaryota; kingdom Metazoa; phylum Chordata; class Mammalia; order Primates; family Indriidae; genus Indri; species Indri indri. Next base: position 3,232 of record RJWJ010039722.1, on the reverse strand, counting down.
AAAATCCATACAGTTCCTAAGTCAGTGTTCTTCATCATTATCCTAAACTACTTTTCAATTAACAAGTCAGTTATATTTTTTCCATCCCTTAAGAAATAGAATTAAAAACACCTGTCTTTATTACACAATGAAATACATGAAAAGCACTTTGTAATCTATAGTGTTAAATAAACTAAGATTTCCATATTACTTTTATTTATAATTTGAGATATTTATATTTTTCAATGCACTAATTACTTCACGTTTATAAGTAAAGCTCTGTAACTATTCGGGAATTTCCTTGTAAGGAGAGATCAAGATTTATATATTAATGTATCCTTTTCTGCTTAGGAAAACCCTACATAAATCTACTCAACACGTATTACTGATTGGTTGATACCCTTGCAACTTGCAGGACTATAAATCAGTCAAAAATAAAAGTATATAAAAGTTCCCATATATAAAAGTTAAAAAATATTATTTTAATTTTCAAATTATTATTGTGATAGTTTTCCAAGAATTATTCACAGAGAAGAGACAATTCATTTTCCTCAGATTCTAGTAGGAGTCTGATCCTTCAGGTTGATGTTTTCTGCTCACAATCTAGATTCAGAACTAATGGAATAGAATGAGTGTCTCTTCCAAGCATACTTCGGTTGATGCTTTATCAGTGATAGAATATTATTCAAATAAGTAGTACTTCTAAGAGATTTTGATTTGCAGTAAGCTGAAAGTCTCACTGTACCTCTTAATTTTTTAGTTGTCAGATGTTTTTATATATGTACATATAATTTTTCTGTTATAGCTTTGTGTTTAGCTTTATGAAATGCTAAACCATGTTCATGTACTCCCAAGATCACAAGCTAATTTAGATAAATCACATATATATGTTTGCATCCAGATGTAACTCATTTTTTGTCTTAATAAATGAAATTTTCCTTATCCATGGGATTTCTCTCTACATCTGTGATCCTCAGGGACTGCAGAAAATACAGCAGTTTTAAGCCACACGTAAAAAAATTTTCAGACCAAAGAGATTTTGTGATGCTCCATAAACGCTGCACATCTGCTATTTATCTACCATATTAAGGGAAACTATACAAGAACATACTTGTATTTATGAGGAAATTAGTTATATAAATTACCACATAATGTCATGGTAACAAACATTTTTAAAACAAGCACACTCTAAGGGATGAAAAACTATATATTCATTTTTAAAAAGGTGGCACAGAAGTGTTTTTTTAAAACTCCTTACTAATAGTACCTCACTGGTCATTAATTAGTACTTGGTTTTCTTTTAGTGCAAGACCTAAAACTGCAAATCACACAATATCTATTTTTTCATCTATGGAAGATACTTTTATTTGCTTCTCAGAAAATCCAGGACACTCAACCTAATTCCTATTTGTGGTTTAAAATAGGTCAGAATAAGTTTCACTATATAAAACATTAACCATTTGGGAGTTATCTTGTAGGCAGTTTTGTGGGTATGCTCTAATGAAAAGAGATTCTTCACTTCGCAGAGGAAAACTGCTGACATTGCAAGTTATTTCAAAGCCATAATTCTTTAGCTAAGAAATTACAAGCCTAACTGAAATCAAGAAGATATTTTGTGAAAAAAAGAAATCGCTCCTGCTTGTGTTTTGTGTATAAATCTCTAACATTAAGCCTTTTTAAGTTAGGCCACCACAGTAAAACAAGGAATTGTGGCGTTTTCTAGTGCTGTTTGGATATCTGGAAAAATCCAAAATGACAGCTGTGATAGAAGCTAAGGAGACTGAGGCCCAGAAGATTCTAAATGACTTGTGTGAAGACAACAATTTTTTTAGCAGGGCCAAGATTAGAACCCAGCTTGGTGCTTATTCCCAAGACTCTGAATCTGTCCTTTCACGGTGGCGCGGCAGCCTTTCATTTACTAATTTCAATCTGAGGAAAGAGAACTCGTGGCGTGGCGGCAGCGTGGACATCTAAGGGATACTCGCACACCTTTTCCTATTTGGCTTTAACTTCTTAAAGAAGTAACGACGTCTCCATTTTGAGCACTTTCAGAGGCAGATACAGAATATACGAACACGCTTTTCAGTCGAATTCTCCACGGTTGTACACCGTGTGGTTACAACTCGTGCAACCTTGTCCCTCACCGTTTACCTTTTTTTTTGGTTTTATTTTCGTCTCGTGCTGCACAAAACTAGAGATTCCTCTGCCCGCACCTACATTTCACACAAGAACAGCACTCATCTCTCTTCTCCTTTACTCATAATGAAAACACTACTCCGTTTCTTCCTACCTGCCCTGTCTTTTTCGCAATATATTCCTTCGTTAACTTCTACCACATTGCCTTTCACTCGGTTAAGAAAGTCGCCCTTCCAACGCCTCCCTCCTACTCCACCTTCAGGAAGCTTCTTGCTTTTTTCCGCCTCTCGCTCGCTTTTGTCCTTCGCGGCTGCCAGATCCCCGCCCGGAATAACAGTGCGCACGCGCACTAACTTGTCACCGCGTCGCTGCTTCTGTTTGGTTGGCCCGTTCTTCCCTATTTCCTACTCACAGTGGTGCGGCAACTCTCGCGATACTTGCTGCCGCCTACGGGCGCGAGCGTCTGTGTGTTTCTGGCGGGCCCTTTCAGCTCTACTTGTAGCCGGTTCCTGTGTTGCCCGGAATTGCCGGGCTGAGCACCATGACGTCCGCCCTGGAAAACTACATCAACCGTATCCTCGGGCTGGCCGGCGCTGGCGTTAGCCGGGGCAGCGGCAAGGCCGGTGTCCGCACTGGAGTGGGGTGGATGCGGGAGAGGCCGGGCTCGGCGGGCGGTTGGGACGACCGACCACGGCGCGATCCGGGAGTGGGTGAGGGGATGAGGACCCGGGAGCAGCCAGTCCGGGCTCAAGGCTCCTTAATTTTATCCTAAAAAAATAAAAGTAAAAACCCAATGTAATTATTCCAAACTTTACTCTCTATAAAAAAAATATGCTCTTGATTCATTTTTACTATTTTCCCAGAGCCTCTATGTTCAAGTTTGGCAATAAGATGAACAATTGCCATAGTGGCGACGGTGGTTTTGTAAATCTGTGTACTTGTTTTGTTCACAGACTTTGCTGATTGTTCGAGGATAGCAAAAAGTTTAAAGACGGTTCACAAATTGAATGCCCATTACCACCTGAAGTCTCAACTTGCTGATAGAATGAAAATAGTACTTGCTGTGGTAATGGCTTATGGTGAAGGGCAAGTAACTTAAAAACCCACGTGAAGTCTT
>RJWJ010039721.1:0-14321 GCA_004363605.1 Indri indri | reverse complement strand
CCCTTTATTCTGCCTTCTGCTGACCTGCAGTTTTCCTCAAGGAACCAAACGAACTACTTTCTTCTCCATCCCCCTCTTCTCCTGCTCACTTCCCTTCCTGGATGGATTGTTCCAGAGTTCCAGCAACGCTGCCTTCAGCAGCCTCTGACTATGGCTGCAGGCTGGCCGCGTGTATGGCTGCGCACTGCCCCTTTGACCACCCCAGTTAAAGAGGACCCGGCTCAGAACTGCAGGCTCCCTTTCTTTTCCTATAACGTTTTCTCGAGAAATCCCAAGAAAGGGCAGTGCTCATTCCTGGAAGCGAGTCGCAGTACCGAAGCCTCGATCACCCAAGTGTTCCCTGTGCGTGATGGCTGTGCTCCCAGGCTATCCAAAATGCAGCAGTGCACGGAGAGAGACAGGCTGCTGAGGTGTTACTGGTTTGCAATACCCTGATAAGGAGATTTCATTCCCTCCTTGCTGGCAGAGTTATATAGAGTAATTACATAAGTACTGCTGTGACACTGGGCGGAATCTCATTAAACTGTATAAAGAACAATCGAATTGTGGTGGAGAATATTCATTTTATTTCAGTTAACTCTAATCCATATAGCAGAGCATTAGCCTGAGCATATATGCTGGTGTTGCTTTGGCTCCCTGATGTGATGTATTTGGAATATGTATTTAGTGTAGCATTTGCTTATGTGGGGCATGATCAAAAGTTAGCGTGGGGCAGGTCCAGATTTTCCCACCTGGTGAGGAAGTTGCTTGCTGTGCTGAGCAGATTGTTGTTTGATTTTTACCGCTCCTGGGAGAGCCACTTGTTCAGCTTAGATGGGACACACTGTGGCAATTTGGCCACGTGGCGACTCTGAAACACACACACACAGATGCACATGCAGACTCTGGCCCTGAAGGATGTGCCCCTTAGCAAGTTTAGCCTTCTATGCAAGATGAGGAAGAGCCCTGGCCAGAGGAGAATTTGACCTGGGTCGTTGTTCCTTTATTTTCAAAGAAGCAGTGGGCAAGTCCTTTTTTAGTATAAAGATGTTTTTGGTTGATGGCATGTGAATTGTCCCTTCAGCCTTACTGACTATCAGTCACCACAACAAACAAGAGCCCTTCTAAATAGTTTGCCAACACAACAGCCTAATACTCAAAAGCACTGAAGGGCAGTAATGTCTAATTTATTTATACCAGTTTTCTGTGTATGAGGTGCTTTCACACACATCTCATCTGGTGTGGAGAATTCAATAATCTGTTTTTAATTATCCAGAGCACAAACTTTTTAGTATTTGAAGTCTGAAATCACCATGAATCATTTTATTTATTAATACAAAATATTTTTCATTACAGCTCTAGTGTTCTGTAGCACTATAGGGTGACTATAATTAACAACAATTTATTGTGTATCTTCAGGTAGCTAGAAGAGTGGATTTTACGTTCCTAACACAAAGAAATGTTTCAGGTGATAGATGTGCTAATTACCCTGATTTGATCATCACACATTGTATGCATTGAAATACCACACTGTACCCCATAAATATGTACAATTATGTGTCAATTAGAAATAATAAAGCAAAAGAGATGAATTTTGCAAATACAAAAAATATGTTTCATTATAAAAGGTATCACATCACAGAACATTTAGAAACTAAGAGAAAAACTCTCTTGAACTAACTTTAGCACCTTAGTACACTGATATTACCATTCGCTCTTATTTCTTTCTGGTCTTTTTTCCTTATGCATTCTTGTCATGGAATCATAATACTATAAAAGTGCTTTTCTTCTCTAGATCTTCAGACTGCCCCATCTGAATTTTGTTATCTGGTCTCATACCATGTTTAAAGGAAAGAAACCAAGATAATCAACCTCCGTTTATGTGAAGGGCATTATAATAAAGACTATATGTCCTTATTGTTAAAAGTCAGTGTCACTCTGCCTGTAATCAAAGTACCAGAATGATGGTGGGGGAAGCATTCAACTGTTAAATGCCCAGCTTCTCTATCTGGTTATTAAAATAGCGGAGCAAGTCAGCTAGAGAAAACCCTTTGAGAATCTGGAGATTGCTGTCACTGGTAAGGATGTCCCAGCTGTGCCCTATTGTCAAAGTTTTCTCCCTGGTCCCAGAATGCCAGGCCCCAAGCCGAGCTCACTCTGGGGATTCAGATCCCCTGAAGGCGAGTGCTCTGCCCGTGTCACTTAGGAGCTGCAGGTGAAACTGAGGTTAAAAGCAGCTCACTGATGTCTCTCTTAATGCACCACTGCCCTGGGAGTGTGTGTTTATGTTTGTCTAAGCATACCTGAGACAGCTGAGAGAGGCTGCAGAATCACCGTTCCCAAGGACCTGTGGTCAGCTTTCACCCTACTGTGGTCTAAGCGTGGCTGTTCATCTATGTGAATGCGCGTTTTAAAGCGTGAAACCAATTTCCTCCTCAGACGATGACCTGCTCCTCTTTTTCTTGGGGACAGTGAGGTCTGGGTTAGGATCTCATTACAGGAGGCACATGTCCCTCCTCGGTCACATTCTGCTCCTCCCTTCGGCCTTTTAGTCTCCCTGCTCTGCAGAAGCACGTCTAGCACACACGGCCTCTAGACCAGGGAGTGGAATGGGTTTCTTCAGAGGCTGCACCAACCTGCCAGTATCTGCTAGGATCAGTGAGCCTGAATTTGTAACCAGAGCCTGCCCAGGTGCAGCGTAGGACAATCCCCTAGCCTTCCTGCGCACCAAGAAGGAAAAAGGAAGCAGTTAGAGAAACTGAGGCATTCTTATGTTGAGCAGCTCATCCGTCATAATGACCAAAGCAAGTTCCAAAGCTCCTGGCTACCTGGCAAGTACTCTTCCCAAGCCATGAAGTCTCCATGCAGCATACAAATGTCTTGTTTTCATCTTTCATCCTTTTTATTTTTTTTTAAGTAAAGAGAGCTCCCTGAAGTGTACTTACTTTCCAAATATGTACACAGCAGGACGTGAGAGATCACTTCTGCCTGTAATGGATGCCTTGTGTCCAAAGTATTTTCCTGGGTATTGTGCTGTTCAATTTAGGACTCCTAATGCATGATTAATGTGTGTTTAAACAGTCTTTGCTGGCCGGCGCGGTGGCTTACGCCCGTAATCTAGCCCTCTGGGAGGCCAGGGCGGGAGGATTGCTTGAGGTCAGGAGTTCGAGACCAGCCTGAGCGAAAGTGAGACCCTGTCTCTACCAAAAATAGAAAAAATTAGCCAGGCGTGGTGACGGGTGCCTGTACAAGTCCCAGCTACTCAGGAGACTGAGGCAGGAGGATTGCTTGAGCCCAGGAGTTTGAGGTTGCCATGAGCTATGATGACGCCACTGCACTCTACCCAAGATAACAGATCAAGACTCTGTCATAAATAAATAGATATATAGGTAGTCATTGCCTAATTGGACTGCTTCACCTTTGGGACACTGGTGAGTATGCAAAGCAGACTCACAGAAAGCACTGTGAGCACGTGCAGAATGATCCAACAACTCTAGCATTGTACAAGGAATGAACATTTATTTGTTTATGAATTTATGTATTTATTTATTTTGAGACAGGATCTAGCTCTGTCGCCTGGGCTAGAGTGCAGTGGCATGAGTGTAGCTTGCTGTAGCCTCAAACTCTTGGGCTCAAGTGATCCTCCTGGCTCAGCCTCCTGAATAGCTGGCATTATAGGTGTGTACCACCATGCCCAGCTAATTTTTTATTTTTTTTCATAGAGATTGAGTCTCACTATGTCACTCAGGCTGGTCTCGAACTCCTGGCCTCAAACATTCTCCTGCCTCGGCCTCCCAAAGTGCTAGGATTACAGGTGTGAGCCATTGCACCCAGCCCAGAATGAACATTTCGAGGCTCATACAGTGCCCATCTAATCCTGTAGTTTCTGCTGAGCTGCATAGGATTTTCAGAGACTGGATTCTAGGAGCATTTGTTTAATTCAGTATTTTTTGAGCATCTACCAGGCAAGGTTCCGTGAGTTCCAGAAAGGGGAATCGGAAGTGGGTCCTACCTGAAGGGATTTTGCAGTTTAGTAAGAATAGAGTATGTTTATAATGAATAACAGCACTGAGTAGAAAGTAAAGAGGGCTCTAAAACTGATTTAGAAAAAGTATGGAAAGTCCATCCCATTGTGCAGGGAGACTCGGGTAGACAGTGAGTGTAGATGGAAGTGGCTGGGGCTGAATGGAAGGGAGGAAGTAAGGAGCTTGCAGTGACTGCCGGGGATGTCAGGGAGCCTTGTGGGGGCTTTGCAAGGCCTTTCCCAGTCATCCACACAGGCCACCAAAGTAGTAAGCGAGGGCACCCGAGGTGCCCCCGTATGTGAGCCTTGTGGAGTTCTTTCCCGCTGGGCTTTGCCTGCTGATGACAGTGGAGCCCTGTCCTCTACTCGCTGCTGCTTTGGGTCTGTGTGGCTGTGAAGCAGGAGAAGTATCCCATGAAGAGGTCCCCAAATTCTAGATTTTTATTCACAAAAATGTGATCTGAACCTAATGAGCTATGGACAGATGGCAAGTAGGAAAGAGAACCTGAGGTGTATGACTCTGAATATTTTGGTCATTTTCATTTCATCTCATTTGCAACCTATCAAAGGTCCTTAGATCTACATGTCGCTTATCGCAGAATCTGAACCCTCTAAGTAGGTCATGCCTGTAAAACGGATGAGGCTTTTGCTCTGAGAAATGTTAGTTGGGGGACAGTATAGGCCTGTCCTTTTCTGAGAATTCTTAGAACTGGTTGCATATAAATAGAACCTGAAAAAATGGGAACTTGGCTTGAAGATATCTTATATAGATAGAGAGAGGGAGTATTGGTATGTGTGTATATTTATATATACTTTGAAAAAAAATTACACCCTCTTTATGGAAACTGCTTTAGAAGTTGGGCTTATAATTGCTTCATGATTCAACCACCAAATTACTGAAATGTTCCCCTCAACGAATATTTGACATTTAATTGAAATTTTAATATAATGGAATGAATATGTCAAAAATCCAAGCAGATTTTTAATTCTTTAACTTATTCAAACTCGAATTTAGAAGAAAGGGTGGCTTCAGGTAGGTTTTTTCCCCTTAAAGATAATGATGGGTGGCAGAGACTAACACTGAAGAGGACTCAGGACTTCTACCACTATATCCTGACAGATTTCCCAGGCAGCAGCCAGGTGTTAGAGGACAATACACTTTCAATCCCTTTTATCCTGTCAACTTGGTTGTTTTTTGTTTGTTTGTTTGTTTTTTGTTTTTGAGACACAGTCTTGCTCTGTTGCCCCAGGTAGAGTGCAATGGCATCATTATAGCTCACTGCAACCTCCAACTCCTGGGCTCCAGCAATCCTCCTGCCTCAGCCTCCTGAGTTTCTGGGACTACAGGTGCGCACCACCACACCCGGCTAATTTTTCTATTTTTAGTAGAGACAGGGGTCTCTCTCTTGCTCAGGCTGGTCTCGAACTCCTGAGGTCAAGCAGTCCTCCTGCCTTAGCCTCCCAGAGCGCTAGGATTACAAGCATGAGCCACCGCACCCGGCCCTATTTTTTGTTACTTTGGAAAATGCCATAGTGGCACAATGATTATATATTCAGGTTCTGTAAACTACTTGGGTTCAATTCCTAGTTAAGTCACTTGCTGAGCAAGTTACTTACCTTCTCTGTGCTTTGATTTTTCCATCTGTTAAAAGGACATGATGATGGTACCCATCTGATAAGGTTGTTGTGACGATTAAAGAATACATGTATGGTGCTTAACACAGTGCCTGACACATAGTTAGCACTCAGCCAACATTAGCTTGCTTTCTTCAGTGTGTTCTGTGAGACTTCTTGCATTCCTTCTTGCTGCTTTTTTGGGATTTGGGGGATTTTTGTTGGTTTGTTTTTATCCTGTTTTGGTCCCACAGAGCAGAGAATATAATTTGTACCCACCACGGCACAGACATCCAAATAAATAGTACCGGTTGTTTCTCTCTGCACCATTTTGCGAGCTGTCTTCTGACCTTTCTTCCTCACCAGTGGGATGTGCTTGTTAGGTTTCTGTACACCTTTATTTTATACAGTTTTTCTTCAACACTGGCAGAATTCATTTGACTGTAGTGCTGAACTAAAAGTATCCCCTTCCCCCTTATTCCTCACCTCAAGAAAATTCTAGATTACATGAGCGCTTGTGCCTTCCAATTTTCTTGCTGTTTTGGGGTTTTTTATTCTTTCCCCTTTCTCTGACCTGAAGTTACAGTTACAAACTCAGTCAGACTTTGTGGGCTGAAGGAAACAATGTGTGGCAAAGGGTATCCCCCGGTTGGGAATTTTTCCAGAGTGCTGGGTGTTTGCCTGAAGTTATCTGTTGAGTGGGAGCCATTTCTTTATACTCCCTGCCTAATTCATTCCTCTACTTCCAATGTCCCTTGTTGCAAGCAATATTCTTCTCAATTTTTATATGTTTACTTTAAATCAAAGTCTATTTGTATAGAATTTTTTAAAAATCTAAAATTACCAAAAAAAAAAAAAACAAAAAAAAAAAAAAACAAGGGTGGGTGGGTATTCTCATGGGAAGATCTTCCCTCCCCATCCATCTTGTTCATAATCTCCACCTGTGGGAGAATAAGCCCAAGGATAGCTATTTAAAAATTGTCAGCCTGGCCACTTGTTACCTTTTGCTAACATCTGAGGTAAAATGTTTCAAGTACTGGAGGAGGTTGAAATGTGGTAAGGTTTGAGTTATCTGTTAATTTTCATGTATCTCAGCTGCCTCTGCCTCAGTAATAAGGGAAATTGAATTTATTAAATCTAAATCTTTCCTGGGACTCTATGCTCTCTGCTTGATACAAAGTTCAGCTGTGCTCTCTCCCTGGGTGTGGCGTTTCTCCCTGCCTTCCCGGTTGTCACCACCTTAGTCGGTGATGCAACTTACTCATCCCCTTGCCTCCTGTTCCATCTTCATTCTTGGTTCATTCTTCTCTTTGTTTCTCATGCCGTCTTGTTCCTTGAAACCTCCTTAAAACCAGGGATCGTAAAAACCATCATTTTAAAATTTAATTTAGAATTTCAAATGGATTTTTTTTTGTAAATTGCTTTTTATAAAACAACACCCAAACTCTATAGGAAGATAATTTTAGCTGTCAATTTTTGCCTAACTCAAAGTTATCAGCGTGAAATTGAGATGATAGCTTCTTAATATATGGCGTTTGGAACATAGTTTAAATGGAAATTTTTTTAGTCAGCTTTTTGTAATCCTCCAATAGTATATTTCCTAGGTAATATTCTTCACACATACTCTCCGCTCCAAGGTAAATATCCAGCAGCCATCCCTGTGTAATGCTGAACCATTCCAGACATTTATGCCAGGAAATTTAGATTTGAAAGGATATCATACAGTAAAACAGAAGTTTCTTCAGTACAAGTATTCATTAAATTCTACTCACATGATAACTTTAAAAGTAGTCATTTCTACAGGCATAGGAAACAGAGGTTTCTTTTTCTTTTGAACCAAGTCACTGCACATTGACTAGGTATTTGGAAATTCAAAAGCTTGTACTTTTTCTAGCTTATGGGTAAACCGAGAGAAGTAGTTTAATGCTTGAAATGGCATTTCCTAGGGCTTTGAAGACTGAAATTGCCTACAAGACTTCCAAAGTATCTACTTTGATTAACTTTAGTAAATAAATTAACCAGGTCATCACTCAGAGTGTATCTGTCTTTAAAAATGAGCTCGGAGTGTTGAGGAACAGAGAGGGAGCCATGCGACCACCATGTATGGAACGGGGGCTAGAAGAGAAGAGGAGGAAGGTTGAGACCCTCTTCCGTCCCAGGAGCCCACCTGCCCCATCCAACAGAACTCTGCCTTTAAGCCTCTTCCCTCAACCACCCAGTCCCTCAATTTTCTCTCTTGAGCGCAAGACAACCCAACCCTCTGCTCCCTTTCTTCTCCCCCAAGACTCTCAGACATATCTTCATGTTTTCTAATGCGTTTTACATTAATGTTAGAGATACCCCAGAGGCTGTGTGTTGGAGTGGAAAGAGAATGAACGGTGGCTCTGAGCCTGAATTTCCTCATCTGGAAAATGGAGAGAATTAGAAATAATATGTGTAAATAAAGTGTCTGGCGCATAGTTAGTACTCAGACTCTGCCATCGTGAAGCACATCCCTTTCCTTCGTGTTATTTCCACGTGTATTTGAATATATAAATATGACAGAAGAAAACTATTACAGTATTCACAATCATGCTACACACTCACGTACACACACCCATCACACCATGAGGAAGAAGATTACTGTGCTGCACGGCTCCCCTGTTCTGCCTTTGTCGTGATCAGCAGAGAAATGGACATAGCTGCAGATTACGAGCAATCAAGAACTTTGCCCTTTAAAAAACACACACACACAGAAAAAAACAGAAGAGAGCAAGGGGGCCGGTTAGGACTAGAAGAGGAGACCTGAGAGGAGGACAGGTTTGGGTAGCTGTCACAGGAAGTGAGACATTGAGCAACTGTTTTAAAAAGTTCTAGGGGGACTATTGTTTGTTGGTATTGTTGACCAGCTGATACAGGTATGCTGGTGATGCTACTGTGCTTCTTAGTGACCCTGAACACTTTTTTTCACTATATTAATGGTAGGGCTCATTTTTTATTTATGTGTGAATAAGTATAAGAAAATGATTGCTTATAAGGTAGTATATAAATTCAGAGTCAGGAATGATCGTGCTGTTAAACAACCACAGATTGTCCACGTGTTGGCTGAGTGAGTGACACATTTGCTCTCTGATGGTTCAATGTACACAAACTTTGCTTCATACACAAAATTGTTAAAAATATTGTATAAAATTTTAAAAAAATAAAATAAAAAGATCTAGGGGGAAGTTTCACTCTCTGTGGTGCAGAGTGTGCCCTCTCGTCCATATCCCTAAGAAGTCTTCATGTCCAGTGAAAGCTGTAACTGTAAAAGGAAAAAAGAAATTTTCACAAAGGTTACATTACACTTCAGTACATTTAGAGTTGGATACGTGTGGTTGTGTGTCCATGAAGTTGCATTTTTTTTTATTAATATTAATGTCATCACAGTGGGCTTAGGAAGAGAGCATGGCAGGCATAAAAAGGCTGAGGTACCCGTACCCACTTAATTCATTATGATATTCTAATAGGTAAAAGTCATTTTGTATTAAAAAATAAATTGAGACTTCCTGAATAGTGATTTAAATCAGTTCTCCTCTGCTTACAACTGATTATGACTTTGGCTTTTGTTTAATACTCTTTCTAATTCTTTGGGTTCAGGAAAAAAATTTATTTAAAAAAAAAGACATCAAAATTTTTAACAAAGAGAGTTTCTACTTTCTGTAATGGCTAAGCACTTCTTGTTGAACCAGCTCTCCCACAGATAACTGTGCATATTGAATAAAATATAAAAAGCAACCACCTGACACCACCGGAACATGAGAACAAGCAGGCAGAAACTAAAGCAGGGTCTACTCTTATAAGAAGGAAATGGCAGTGGGTGAGTCTCCCATGCTTCTGTGGCTTTTAGCTTAAGGGCACATCCTGTCTGGTGTCACATGTGGCAGTTAAAACTCATAGAAATCCAGTTTCTAGCAAACCCACAGAGGTCGGGATTTGGGACAACCGCAACAGTTAGAAAGTGAGGAGAAAAATCCCAGAAAGAAGAGGGGTAGACAAGACAGCCCCAAATTCTGTGCATAAATTCTGCCCAAATCTCTGGCTGACCCTTGAAGCATGCATGGGACAGACTCCAGGGAACTCAGCTAAGCCTAAAAGAACTGAGACTTCTGAATAATGTTTATATCTTTTCCAGGAAGCATCTCATTGTTGAAATGATGAAAATTAATTCTTGGTTTATTGAGCATTTACTTTGGAAAATATTTTCGTAAGTACCTGAGACTTTAGGATTTGCCAACAAAGAGCCCCCAAAAACTCTGATCTTTGAGGGTATCATTCAGAGCTAGTTCATTAAATGCTTTCTTGGTACCCAACTGTGTGCTGGGGAATTTAAATATTATTGGGAGGCTAAAACATATATATAGGTGCCATTAAATAACACAAGGCTACATTTAATGCCAAAAACACTTTTATGCATAGTTCATGCCATAGGAATTAAGAAAAATCAGCATGTGTGCTTGGGGACTGCTAAAATAAATAAATAAGATAGTCCTTGTCCTTAAGGAGCTCATGGAGCTTAGGTGTTTATATAGGAACATGGTAACAAAATGGAATATTGTAAATGATAAAATAATATACAAATAAAGAAAAAATTAATTCTAGTGGGAAATAGAAGACTGTTTCATGGAGTCGGTGCCATTTGGTTTAAGTGTTGAAGTCTTACTAGAATTTTGACAGGTAGAGATGAAGAGAATATTCCAGACAGAGAGAACAGCATGACCAAAGGCACAGTGGTAGGAAATATGGAGATTGGTTGGGAATGTCAAGTAGCCAGATTTGCCTAAAACAATTTGTGTGTGGCAGCTTGGAAGTGGGGAGGGGAGTGCTAGTTTTTGAACATTTGTCCCCTCCAAAACTCACGTTGAAACTTAATCTCGAATGTGGCAATATTGAGAGGTGGGGCCTTTAAGAGGTGATTAAATCATGCAGGCTCTGCCCTCACGAATGGGTTAGTCCATTCACGGATTAATAGATTAAAGGGTTATCATGAGGGTGCAACTGGTGGCTGGGTAAGGAGAGGGAGACAGATCTGAACCCAGCACATTAGCACGCTCAGCCCCCTCGCCTGCGCTGCCTCGAGGCTCTGTGGAGTCCCCACCACCAAGGAGGCCCTCGCCAGGTACGGCCCCTGGACCTTGGGCTTCTCAGCCTCCATAACCATAAGAAACAAATTCCTTTTCTTTATAAATGCCCAGTTTCAGGTATTCTGTTATAAGTAACAGAAAGTGGACCAAGATAGGGAGTGGCCGATGGGTCATGGCATTGAAAAGGTAAGAGAACGATCAGTCATGGAGAGGCCAAGTGCAACGTACTTCGCTGTGAGTGAGAAGAGAGGTCACAACAACCAGATTTGGTAAGGAAAGACTCCGTGGACAAAGTATGAAACAGAACTTTTGTTCTGGAAGAGAGGTTGTATTTGTTTCCTAGGGCTGCCGTAACGATCACAAACTGGCTTGAAACAACAGAAATTTATTCTCTCATGGTTCTGGCTAGCGGTTTGAAATCAAGGTGTCAGCAGGGCCATTCTGCCTCTCAAGGCTCTAGGGAAGAATCCTTCGTTGCCTCTTCCAAGCTTCTGTTGGAATCCTGGGTTGCTGCCAATCCTCGGCATTCCTTGAATTGTGACCGCTTCACTCCAGGCTCTGCTCCCCTTCACGGGGCCTCTTTCCTCGGGGTGTGTCCGTGCCTCCACCTAGCCTTATGTAAGGACACCAGTCTGGATTCAGGGCCCGCCCTAACCCAGCGTGAGCGCGTCTTAACTCATTACTTCCGCAAAGTCCTTATTTCCAAATAAGGTCACATTCTGAGGTTCTGGGTGGACATGGATTTTGGGGGACACTGTTCCACCCAGTACAGAGGTGAATTTAAAGTGTTGTGAAGTGTCCGTGATCTTACAGTTTTGGGTCTACTTAATTCTTAATATTAAAGTACTCTCTTTTATGGAAGGAACACTAATTGTTCATGAAAGTGTATTGTGTGTTGTTATTAATACCTAATTACTCAGGACTCATTTACATTTTGACCTTTATATTGATAGTTGTCATTGATAGTTAACAAAAATTTCACTTCAGTACAAACATTTAAAATGAAGACATCACTAAGTATTAATGCTGGCCCTCTCCCCATTTCTTCCTTCCTTCTATTGTTCCAGATGAGAAAGGTTAAATGCATTTTTTGGGAGAAGAGGGTTATGAAGCCCTCCACAAAATCTGTTCTAAAGCAAAGCCATTCCCTTAAGCAAACCTAAATGTAGATTGTCAAAGCCCCATAGACTCTGAAAAGCAAGTTGTTAAAACTCATAATTAGTTTCAGCGTTGCTGCTTTTGGAAATGTCTGCATCTCAGCAGTAGCCCTTGTACTAGATTGCTCTGGAAGAGGGAGGGGGAGGATGTCCGAGGGCCTCTTGTCTTTGAGGCCATCATTTCAGATATTAGTTGAAATTCCGTATTCTTGCCCTTCATACATTCTTAAATTATGAATTCCTAGCAGCTATAATTTGTAAATAGCATATGGACAAATCCCCTAATGACAGATCAGAGATGATTAACTTAAAATATTTAGTTCAACTCAGAAGAACCAAAGCTGAAACATCCTTTCCCTCCCTCTCCGTCTACCCCTATACCGGCAAGCCTGGCTTTTTCTGACAATATCCCTATGTTAAAGAAAATGCAAATGAAGCTTTTGAGAGTCAATTAAAAATGAAAACATTTTGCAGCTGTCATGGCTAATTTGACAATAAATATGAACAACAGTAATTTTCTTAATATATTTTTTGAGTAAGAATTTTAGGGGTGAGAAAATACTGCCACCAAAACTCCTGCTGATGGGCTAATCTTCAGATGTATCCATGTCTGAAATTGACTCTCTTTGCTGGGAAAATGATCACCAATATACAACCTGAAGTTGGTGTTGAGACTCAACTGAGTCCACAGGAGCAGCCCCCTTAGTTTTCTGTGCAGAATTAGTTTCAGTTCTGCTGGCAAGTCTGGGAAATGAGCACTTAGAATGGTATTTGTTAGGCATAATTTACTACTTTCAATTTTTAAAGCTTTTTTTCAGTCAGGATTCATATCTTGAGTGCCCACTGTGTTTCAAAGATTGAGCACAGCAAAAGGAGTAAGACGAGGTCCCTGTCCCATCCACCCAGTCCTCCATGACAAATTGGGAGATAATTACAACATATTGAGAGGTAGATACAACATATTGAGAGTGTGTGCCCAGAATGCTATGGAAGCTCAGAGGAGAGCATCTAAAATTTTCTTTGAAGAAATGTACAAGTCTGTTTTTATGCAAATGTGATTCTATATTTGGTAATGACTTCAACCTTGGTTCTACAAGAAGGAAGTGTATTCTAGCAAACATTGTTTTAAAACATAGGATTTGCCAAAACAGATCAATGTAGTGACCGATCTAAGAAATCTTAATTATTTCCTTAATTAATTCAGTAGTCAGAGCCTTAAAAGAATTAATGACCCACTCACCAAAGTCGTTGTGATAACACTCAATTTGAAGACAGCCTTTCAACCTGTTCTCCCAGCCTCCATGCTCAACTGAAATTGTCCTCCACTCCTAATTCTCATTCACTCCCCTCTTCAAATTGGTCACTTAAGTACTGTTTATTCTGCCACCTAAATATTGCTTTAATCTGTCACATTTTCATCTTCATTGCCATTATCTTATGACCCATCATAGCTTCCCTGGATTGTTACAACGATTTCCCAGCTGGTTTCCCAGCTTCTACTCTGTCTTTCATTCCTCCTCCACCAACATGAAATCTACTCAAGTCTTTCCTACTTAAAATCTTTCCAGCCCTGGCCAGGCACAGTGGCTCATGCCTGTAATCCCAGCACATTGGGAGGCTGAGGCAGGAGGATCACTTGAGGCCAGGAGGTCAAGACCAGCCTGGGCAGCATAGCAAGACCCTGTCTCTACAAAAAAACCTGAAAAATCTTACCATCACCCACAGAATAACGTTCGTAGCATGGCATACATGGCCCTTGTCTACCTCTCCTTGCACCTAGAATGTGCCCTGCTCTGCATGTGCTGTTCCTTTTGCTGTTCTTCCACTTCTAGGCCATCACACTCCTAAGCATCCTTCAAGACTCAATTTGTAAATCACCCTTTGTGGGATCTATCTGATAGTCACGCTCCTGCCAGACTATCCCTGTACCTTGTACATACCTTTGTTACAACATATACCATCCCATTGCAATTTGAGAGAGGTTCTTCCCTACCCACAAATAAGGTTTGCCCTCTTGTTAATGGAATATCGAGGGAATCATCCCAGCATTCCTCATCCTTAGAGCCTCCCTGGGTGGAAAGAATGGGTGTAAGTAATAGGGCCCCAAAAGAATTCTTTCTTGGAGTGTGGGGATGACTTGAATATACTGAGGAGGCTGTTCCAGAGCCTGTTCCAGTCAGTCTGTATCTTACATGGTCTGATGCCACAGTGAGCATCTTTGACAAATTAAAGAGAGCACCCCAGAGAACAACATGAGATATTCTACCTGGGAAGAAAACCCCACAAGGCCAAATAAACTTGCCAGTGATGCATCTTTTTGCTGAGGCAGCAGCTTTTCCTGTCTTGAACTGATGACTTCCTTTGGCCCATACATGTCATGCTGAAGATTAGGGAGATCTGGAGTGTGCAGAGAAAGAGTAAGATTAATAACAGCCTTTGGGGACT
>RJWJ010039720.1:0-14324 GCA_004363605.1 Indri indri | reverse complement strand
CATCACATGGGAGGAGCCTCAGTTCAAAGGTGTCTCTCAGGGCAGTGGCTTGGAGTTCTGCCTTAAACAGTGTTTCAGCAAAGAGCCATAAATCTCAGAGTAGTGACAAGGCAAAGGAGAGTCTCTCAAAGGTAAGAAAACTATGGGAAGGTAGTAGAGTTTGCTCCTAGATTTCCCTGGCCCTGTTGGCACCATTTCTTGAACTAAGAAGCAGGCGAGAATTTACATTTCTATCTCTAGGTGGGAAAGGGGCCGGAGAGGCAGAAAGATCATTTTTATTTTTGTGAATCACCATCCTATCACCAGGCAAGCAGAAGGAAAGGCAAAGTGTCCCCCCACGTTTTAACCTTCTTTAGCTCAAAAATCCTCAGTATTTTAAAGAGAAATATTTTTGTTTCCTTCAATGCCAACAGAAAGCACTTAGGTTCATTTAAATCAGTTGTTCTCAGACTTTTTGGTCTCAGGACCCCTTAGCACTCTCAAAAATTATTGAGGAACCCATAGACATTTTGTTTACATGGGTTATTTTTATCAATGTTTACTACATTCAAAATTAAAACTGAAAAAAATTTAAAGATTTATTCATTTATGATAAATAATAGTGATACTAAACCATACATATGTTAACATAAATATTTTTATGAAAACTACATTTTCCAAATAAAATGACTTAAAGAGTAGAATTGTTTTAAACCTTTGCAAATCTCTTTACTACCCAACTTACTAGAAGATGGCTGGGATTTCTGCTTTCAAAAAAGTTAGAACAACAGGAACTGGATTTACCCTCCTGTTTGAAACAACTAAGAAACTGGACAAAATATATAAAATAATAGTTCTCATGATATTAGGCAGTGAAGGACAGTGAACCCTGAAGATGGAAAACAAACAAGATGAACCCTACCATTGCTCAAGTTTATCACCTTAAGAAAGTTTTCAGGCAGCAGTGCCAGGAGAGGAACCCAGGAAAGCTCTGTGATCTCCGCGAGCTGAGCGATACAGCTAGAAGTGTGGGAAACCCAGACTGGATAGCGAACACAGGGCAGAATACCCAAAAGGGAGAGTGCTACATAGAGAGAAAATTCCCAAGATCTTAGAGAGCACCGCTCTAGTATTCAGCTAAGAATTGGTCAGTGAACGCATGAAAAGAAACTAACCAATGAAAGAGTCACCTGAAAAGATTAGGAAGTACACACAAGTTTGAAAATAGTGTCTACTCCCACTGGTGAGAATAGAAAACCTCCTAATAGAGAAGCAGGTAGAATACTCAGAAGAGAATATCTCAGTTATAGGGAAAAATTAACCCCAAACTAACCCTAAACATTGCTCTAGTCCTGCTTTAAAAAGCTTAAAAAGCGGCCGGGCGCGGAGGCTCACGCCTGTAATCCTGGCACTCTGGGAGGCCGAGGTGGGCGGATCGCTCAAGGTCAGGAGTTCGAGACCAGCCTGAGCAAGAGCAAGATCCCATCTCTACTAAAAAAAATAGAAAGAAATGATCTAGACAACTAAAAATATATATAGAGAGAAAAAATTAGCCGGGCATGGTGGCGCATGCCTGTAGTCCCAGCTACTCGGGAGGCCGAGGCAGAAGGATTGCTTTAGCCCAGGAGTTTGAGGTTGCTGTGACCTAGGCTGATGCCATGGCACTCACTCTAGCCCAGGCAACAAAGTGAGACTCTGTCTCAAAAAAAAAAGAAAAAAGCTTAAAAAGTAAGACCCAAAAGGATTAAACTGTTTCCAAGTAACTTAATCACTTCCCACTTCAAAATTCAAGGATATTTATAGGAATACAAAAATATCCAGCACCCAATGAGGTAAAATTCACAATGTCTGGCATCCAATAAATATTTACCAGGAATACAAAAAAGCAGGAAAATATGACCTACAATGAGAAGGAAAATATTAATAGATCAATTGAAACTGAACCAGAAACAACACAGATAATAGAATTAGTAGAAAGGAACATTAAAATGGTTATAATAACTGTATTCCATATGTCCAAAGAACAAGCTAAAAGATGAAACAGGTTAAGCAGAGACCTAGATTTATAAAGAAGACCCAACATGAAATTCTAAAGAGGAAAACTACAATGTCTGAGATTGGAAATATACTGGGGATTAACAGCAGACTAGACAATGAACAGGAAGAAAAGATTAGTAAACTTGAAGGTATCACAATTGAAGCCATACAAAATGAGACTTGCAGAAGTAAAATCCTGAAAATAAGTGAACAGAGCATCAGAGTGAGGAGCTGGAAAGCTTTGAGCAGCCTAAAATACATGCATTTGGAGTTCCTGAAGCAGATGAGGGACAAAAAACATTTTTTTAAGAGAAATAATGGCCAAGATTTTAATAAAATAAAATTTGATAAAAACTGTAAACCTTTACATCCAAGAATTT
Organism: Indri indri; assembly: GCA_004363605.1. Classification (NCBI taxonomy): domain Eukaryota; kingdom Metazoa; phylum Chordata; class Mammalia; order Primates; family Indriidae; genus Indri; species Indri indri. The sequence continues at coordinate 11,928 of RJWJ010039720.1, read as the reverse complement.
CAATGAATCCCCAGCATAGGAAACATAAAGGAAACTATACCACCTCACTTCATATCAAATTGCTTACAACCAGGTACAAAGAGAAAATCTTAAAGGCAGTTAGGAAAAAACCGCACATTATATATAGAAAGAGGGGAAAAAATAAGGATGACAGTGGATTTCTTGTCATGAATAGTGCATGGTAGAAAACAAACGGAACTGAAAAAAAAAAATCCCTACTGTAAAAATATCCTCCAAAACAAAGGCAAAATAGTTTTTATACATACAAAAGCTGAAAAAATTCATCACCAGCAGACCTGCACTAAAAAAAATGTTAAAGAAAGTGCTTCAAGCAAAAACAAAAGAACAATAGGTAAAAATCTAGACCTACACAAATGGATGAAGCAGACCAGAAACTGGTAATTATGTCAATAAATATAAAGTTTTTTATTATTAAAATATCTTTGGCTGGGTACAGTGGCTCATGCCTATAATCCCAACACTTTGGGGGCCGAGGCAGGAGGATCACTTGAACCCAGCAGTTCAGGACCATCCTGGGCAACATGGTGAGATCCTATCTCTACAAAAATTTTTTTTTAAAAATTAGCTGGACACAGTGGTGCATGCCTGTAGTTCAGCTACTTGGGACGCTGAGACAGAAGGATCACTTGAGCCCAGGAGTCTGAGGTTGCTGTGCAATTGCATCTAGCTCAGGGGACAGAGTTAAACCCTGTCTCTAAAAATAAATAAATAAATATATTTAAAAGATAACCAATGATTTAAAGTAAAAACAATTACAATGCATGTGGGATTTATAACGTATGTAGAAGCAATATGTATGACAATAGCATAAATGCTCAGAGGGAAGAATGAAAGTGTATTACCATAAAGTTCTTATACTGTATGTGAACTGGTATAACATTAATTGAAAGTTAGACTGTGGTAAGTTTAAAATGTATAATATAAACCCTAAAGAAATCACTAACACAAAATGAAATAAAACAAATAGCTATAGCTAACAACTCAACAAAAATGATAAAAGGAAATCATAAAAAAAAAAAAGCTCGATCTAAAAGCAGGCAGAAATAGGAAAAAAGAGAACAAATAACTGATGGGACAAATAGAAAACAAATATCAGTATCGTATTAAACCCAACCATATCAATAATCACATTTCAAGCCCAACCATATCAATAGTCACATTTTATATATATGATCTAAACATCCAGTTAAAAGGCAGAGGTTGAGAGACTAGATTACAAAAAGCAAGACCCAACTATATTCTGGCTACAAAAAGAAAATTATTTTAAATAGAAAAACACAAGTTGGCTAAAAGTCAAAGGATGGAAATACCATGTTAACACTAATAAAAAAAAAAAAGCTAGAGTAGCTACATTAATATTAGATAAAGTAGATTTCAGAATAGAGACTATAACCAAGGATAAACAGGGTCATTTCCTAATGATAAAGGGATCAACTCATCAAGAGCTCATAACAATACTAAACATGTGTGCACCTAACAAGGATCTCAAAATAAATAAAGCAAAACCTGATAGTACTAAAAAGAGAAATAGATAAACACACAATTATACTTGGAGATTTTAGCACCCCTTCCTCAATAACTGATGGGAAAAGAAGACAGATAATTAATAAGTATATGGAAAACTTAACACTATAACCCAACTTGACCTGATTGATATTTATTGTATACTTCACCAAACAATAGCAGAATACACATTCTTTTCAAGTACTCATGGGTCATTTACCAAGGTAGGCCATATTCATGGCCATAAAACAAATCTCAATAAATTTAAAAGGATTTGAATCATACAAAGCATGTTCTCTGATCATAGTAGAATTAAACTAGAAATTGACAACAGAAATATTATTTCTAAATATTTGGAAATCCCTAAATATTTGGAAATTAAATGACATAATTGTAAATATTTGATGTTAGATAACAAACAGAAAGGGAAATTAGAAAGTATTTTGAACTGAATGAAATTGAAACAAATTGTGTGTAAATTTGTGAGATGAAGCTAAAGCAGTATTTAGATGAACAATTTGTACCACTACGTGCCCCTTAGAAAAGTAAAAATGTTTCAACTCAGTGACCTCAGTTGCCATCTTATGAAACTGGAGGGGAAAAAGCAGAAAAATGAAACCAAATATCATAATGTTAACCAATGAAATAGAAAACAAAAAGTATAGAGAAAATCAACAAAATAAAAAACTGGTTTTTGGAGAATTACAACAAAATTTATAAAACTCTATCCAGGCCAATCAGGAGGCAAAGAGAATACATAAATTTCCTATATCAGGAATGAGGGAGGTTATATCACTATAAATTTCCTAGATATTAGAAAATAATAAGGGAAATAATAAAAATTGTATGCCAATAAACTGAACAACTTAGACAAAATGGACAAATTCCTTTGAAGATACAAACTACTAAAGCTTACTCGAGGAGAAATTCCTTGAAAGACACAAGCTACCAAAGATCAGCCCTATTAAACAAATTGAATTTGTGCTATAAAACTTTCCAACAAAGAAGAAGCAAAGCCCAGATGGCTTCACTGGGAAATTCTGCCAAACATTTAAGGAAGAAATAACATGATTCTACACAAGTCTCCCCAAGAAAAAAATGAAGTGGGAAAACAACTTATTTTAAGAGATCAGCATGCCAAAACCAGACAAGATATGAGAAAAGAAAGCTACAATCCAATATCTCTCATGAACATAGTTATAAAAATTCTTGACAAAATGTTAGCAAATTGAATTCATCAATGTAAACAAAAGGATAATACATCATGACCAAGTAGGGTTTATCCCAAGAATGCAAGCCTGGTTTTAACATTGAAAATTCATCATGTTAATGAACCAAAGAAAAAGAATATCCTCATGATCATTTCACAAATCTCAATAAATGCAGAAAAGTATTTGATAAAATCCAACAGTAACTCCTAACAAAAACTCAGCAAACTAGAAACAGATGGGAATTTCCTCATCCTGAGGATTAAAAAATAGAACAATGGAATAGAATAGAGCATCTACACATATGTGGACAACTAATTTCTGACAAAGGTGCACAGGCAATTCAGTGGAGAAAGGGTCGTCTTTTCAATAGTGGTGCTAGAATAAGGTATTCATATGTTTTTAAGTGAACTTTGATCAATATCTTGCACAGTGTACAAAAAATAAAACATATCATAAACCTAAATGTAAAACCTAACGCTAAAACTTCTACAAGAAAACATAGGAGAAAAATCTTTGAGACCTTAGGTTAGGAAAAGATTTCTTAGATGGAATACCAAAAGTATAATCTACAAAAGAACAGATAACTTGAATTTCATTGAAATTAAGAACTTTTCTTCCAAAAAAAAAAAAATTACAAGCCTGTGAAGAAAATGAAAAGAAGCCACAGAGTGGGAGAAAATATTTGTAAAGCATGTATCTGATAAAGGACTTGTATCATACTATACTTATATATACATATATATATATATATTTAAAATATCAAAACACAATAACAAGAAAACAAACAGCCCAATTTTTAAATGGGAAAAAGATTCAAACAGACGCTTCACCATAGCAGATGCATGAATAGCAAATAAGCATAAAACAGACAGACAATATGAAGAAGAAACTGGAATGTTTACACATTGTTGGTGGGAATGTAAAATGGGGAAACCACTTTGTAAAACAGTTTGGTACTTTCTCAAAATGATAAATATAGTGCTACCATGTGACCCAGTCATTCTCCTCCTAAACATATACCCAAGAGAAATTAAAACCTATGTCTGCACAAAAACTTGTATACAAATATTCATTGCAGAATTATTCATAATATCCAAAATGTAGAAACAAATGCCTGTCAACTAATGAATAAATAAACAAAATTTGGTATATCTATACATGGAATATTATTTGGCAACAAAAAGGAATGAAGTACCATGCTACAACATGGGTGACCCTTGGAAACATTATGTTAAGTGAAGGAAGCCAGTCACACCAAAGATCGTATATTGTATGATTCCATTTATGTGAAGTGCTCGGAATAGGCAAATTCACAGAGACAGAAAGTAGATTAGGGGAAGATGGCTGACCAGAGACACCAGCTGCCAGACTGTCTCAGAAAGAAGAAAAAGTTGTAGATGAAAAAGAACAAACAAACAAACAAACCATCATAGATCAGTTGTAACTCGGAGAGAAAAGTGCCAGAACCTGAGAGATTCCACAGGAAGATGTCATACAGCAGATCAAGAAAGAGTAAGATATCATCAGCAGAGGTGAACCTCGAGAGGCTTGGAGTCCAGTGAAAAGTGTAGGTAGAGCGGGTTGTTTCTCCCTCCCTCACATCTCTGGCAGTCAGCAGGCTCCTGAGCTGGAGAGTCTTTCTACCCTCATGAGCCCAACCATGAGCCCAAAATCTGCTGCCAGTGAAATGGGAGCTTCTTGAGGACAAAGCACCAGCCTGCCAGCCCCCCTGGAGCACTCCCATCACCACAGACCTGAGCTGAGATGGCAGGCGCCATATTGCTTTTCCACTCACCATGTGCCTTTGTCCTCCCCATGGGGTTTCAGCCCCTCAGTTTTTGTCTTGCTCATTCCCACACAAACCTTTCCCAACTCTGGCCCAGACTGCAGGAACCACAGGGGAACAGTGGGTCTTGGGGGATCTGTGTGACCCCAGAGTCTGGACATTCTGGGTAGGCTCCTTCCAGAGAGAGGGACAGAGTTGACCTCAATGCTAGCTTTCCTCCATTCAGACTCTTTTCCTTTTCTTCCCCTCCCCCGCCCATGGCTGCAGAGAGAGATGCTTGAGACAGGGCTCTCAGGAGCTGCTGCTTCCCCTCTGTTTGGGCTTCCACAGAGAGTGGGGCTCAAATCTTTCCTCTTAAAGACCTGCAGAGGACAAAGGGGTGCTCGGACTATGAGCTCCCTGCTCACCAGCCCTTCCTGGTGCTGCTTGCCCAGCTGCTCCATCAGAGCAGGGCACAACCCAAAGCAGAGGGACATCAAACCTGCTTGAGCACCCCACAGGCAACTTGGGATCAGCATGCTTCTCCCAGGCATGGTAAGGGATTGATCTTTGGGGACCCAGGGACAGGCCCACAGGCCAGATCCTGCACCCCCAGGACTTGATCATGTTGCTCAGGGGCATGGAAGGGGGATTTGTGAAGTAATCTCAGGAGGCGAGGGATCCCTGTGGGCAGAACTGAAAAGAGAGCACACTGTGGGTCCCAGCCAGAGCACACTTGTGGAGTGCCCCTACCCCACAGGAAAGCTGCACTGTCAGCACAGGGCGGGATCCTGAACAGGGAAGCTCCCAGCCTACTGTGTCATTACTGGGGGAGCTCAGCTAGATTGAGCTCTTGACTGCTGACAGATGCAGGAGGGAGGAGATTGCAGCACAGGGGAAGGCAGAGAAGAGTGAAACCCTTTCCCAACAGCCAGACTGTGGATCTCCGATGGTCCCCACCTTTACAAGTAGACTTTCTGGCTGGGTGGAGCCACTTCAGCCCCTCCCTGGCAGCTTTCCCCAGAAGCCTGGGAACAGACATTTGAACCCTGCTAAAATGGCTACCTTACCAGTCTTTGTGGAGACTGAGGGCAGGCTCACCTGAACCAGCCCCAACCAGTCTCACTCCCCTGCCCGCCTCTGTTGTGATGGAGAATAAGACTCAGTTGGACTTTCCAGGGCCCCACCTACCACCTAGGGCATTCGAGTGCTTCCTATGAGGGGCTACAGCTGGTCACAGGTTCCAAAAACAACACTGCAGCTGGTTCCTTTCAGCAAGCACCACCTACTGACAGGGTCAATTTGCAGAGCCCTTTATACCATTACTGACTCTGTCATACCTGGTGTGGTTGATTATTACCTACAAGTACCACCTACTGTCTCAGAGATTAAACTGGGCATGCCAGTACAATTCACACTGGTAAGAAGACCACAGGGCTGGGGAAAGAGAAAGGATTTCAAAGACCTCCATCCTCCCTCATCAACCAGAGATAGAGAATCTGCCGACACACATAGCTCACCACTGCTATAGCCTACAAACCGCTAGCAATTGAGAAAACCACCAAACTAAGGATATCTATAACCAAGGCATCCATCCAGAACCTGGATCACTATCAAAGCAACCACAAGCAAAGTTTTATACCCAACATATGCTACAGACACTCCCTTATGAGTGAGCAGGGAAGAAAAGAAAAATCCCCATCTAAATAAAAGAAAATCCCAAAATAAGAAGTGACAGCTGCCCCAGATGAAAAGGAATCAGCAAAAGAATTCCAGAAGTATGAATAATCAGAGTGAAAGGACACCCCCAAAAGGGAACACCAGCTGTATAGTAATGGATACCAACCAAAATGAAAATATTGAAATGACATATAAAGAATTCCAAATATGGATTATAAGGAAGCTCAATGAAATCCAAGAGAAAATGGAAAACTAACTAAAAGAAACAAGAAGAACAATTCAGGAAATAAATGAAAAAAAAATTCATTTAAGGGAATGCAAACACAGTGGAAAGTTTTAAGAATAGACTATACCAGGCAAAAGTAAAAATCTCAGAGCTTAAAGACAGCTCTTTCAAATTAATTCAGTCAGTCAAAAATAAAGAACAGAGAATTAAGAGGAATGGACAAAGCCTGAAAGAAATGTGAGATTATGTAAAACAGTCAAATATAAGACTCATAGGGACCCCCGGGTGTGCAGAAGAAAACCCACAAGGGTTGAAAAACCTATTTGAGGGAATAATTGAGGAAAACTTCCCTGGTCTTGCTAGAGTTTTAGACATCCAGGTACAAGAAGCTCAATGAACACGTGAGAGATTCATTGCAAAGAGGCAATCACCAAGACACAGTCATCAGACTGGCCAAAATCAACACAAAGGAAGAACTCTTGCAAATTGCCATGAGGCAAAAACATGAAGTAAATTACAAAGGAAAACCCATCAGGCCAACCTCAGACTTTTCAACGGAGACCTTACAATCCTGAAGGGATTGGGATACCATCCTCAGTCTTCTTAAACAGAACAGCTGCCAACCTAGAATTTTGTATTCTGCAAACCTAAGTTTCATATATGAAGGAGAAATAAAAACTTTTCCAGACAAGCACTGAGAGAATTTGTCAAGACCAGACATGCCCTGCAAAATTATAAAGACCATATATGAGAAACCCACAGCCAACATCATACTGAATGGGGAAATGTTGAAAGCATTCTCACTAAGAACTGGAACAAGACAAGGATGCCCACAGTCACCACTTCTATTCAACTATTCAACTTAGTGCTGGAAGTCCTAGCCAGAACAATCAGGCAAGAGGAAGAAATAAAGAGTATCCAAATCAGGAAAGAGGAGGTCAAACTATCACTTTTTGCTGACAATATGACCCTATACCTAGAAAACCCCAAAGACTCCACCAAGAGACTCCTGGAATTGATAGGGAAATTCATCAAAGTCTCAATGTATACAAATCGGTAGCATTGCTGTACACCAATACGGTCAGGCTGAGAATCAAATAAAAGACTCAACACCATTCGCAATAGCTATAAAGAAAATAAAATACCTAGAAGTATACGTAACCAAGGAGGTGAAAAATCTCTAAAGAGAATTGTGAAACACTGAGGAAGGAAACTGTAGATGACATAAACAAATGGAAAAACATATTATGCTCATGGATTAGTAGACTCAACATTGTAAAAAATGTCCATACTACCCAGAGTGACTTACAGATTGAATGCAATCCCCATCAAAATACCAACATCATATTTCACAGATCTAGAAAAATAATTCTACACTTCATTTGGAACCAGATAAGAGCCTGAATAGCCAAAGAAATCTTAAGCAAAAAGAACAAATCTGGAGGCAACACATAACCAGACTTCAAACCATACTACAAGGTTACAGTAACCAAAACAGCATGGTGTTGCCACAAAAACAGAGACATAGACCAATGGAACAAAACAGAGAACCCAGATATAAAATCATCCACAGACAGCCAACTGATCTTTGACATAGCAGACAACAATATACACTGGGGAAAAGAAGCCTATTCAGTAAATGATGCTGGGAAAATTGTATAGCCACATGCCGAAGAATGAAACAGGATCCATATCTCTCTCCATTCACAAAAATTAATTTAAGATGGATAAAAGACTTAAATGTAAGGCATTAAACTATAGAATTGTAGAAGAAAATGTTGGAAAAACTTGTCTAGATATCAGGCTAGGCAAAGAATTTATGAAGAAGACCCCAGTGGTAATCACAGCTACAACAAAAATAAATAAATCATACTTGATTAAATGAAAAAAGCTTCTGCACAGCTAATAAAATAATTAACAGAGCATAGACAACCTACAGAATGGGAGAAAATATTCGCAAGCTATACATCTGATAAAAGGCTAATAACCAGAATCTACAAAGAACTCAAGCAAATCAGCAAGGAAAAAATAAACAACCCCACTAAAAAGTGGGCAAAAGACATGAACAGAAGCTTTTCAAAAGAAGATAGACAAATGGCAAATAAATATACGAAAAAATGCTCAACATCACAAATTATCAAGGAACTTCAAATTAAAACCACAAGGAAGTATCAACTTACCCCAGTTAGAATGGCTTTTATTGAAAAGTACAAAAACAATAGATGCTGGCATGGATGCAGAGAGAAAGGAATGCTTATACACTGTTGGTGGGACTGCAAATTAGTACAACCTCTATGGAAAACAGTATGGAGATTCCTCCAAGAACTAAAAGTAGACCTACTATTTGATCCAGCAATCCCACTGCTGTGTATTTACTCAAAGAGAAGAAGTTATTTTATCAAAAAGATACCTGCACTCAAATGTTTATTGCAGCACAATTCACAATCGCAAAGATGTGAAATCAACCCAAGTGCCCATCGATTCACAAGTGGATTAACAGAATGTGGTACATGTATACTGTGGAATACTAGGCAGCCATGAAGAGAGATGAATTAAAGCCTTTTGCAACAATTTGGATGTAACTGGAGACCATTATCCTAAGTGAAGTATCCAAATAAAAAAAAAAAACACCATGAGTGCTCACTATTAAACTGGAACTAATGAACGAGCACACAGGTGCACAGAAGTAAAACTCAGTGGAAATCAAGCAGAGAGGAGGGAGGAGGAGGGGATGGGTGAAAACCTACCTAATGGGTACAATGAACACTATCTGGGTAATGGGCACACTTATAACCTTGACTCAAGCAAAACAAAATTGATACATGTAACCAAAAATATATGTACCTCCATAATGTTTTGAAATTTAAAAAAAGGCAAAAAATAAATTAGTGGTTTCCTGGAGCAGAGGTGGGGTTTGGGGGACAAGGAATGGGGAATGACTGCTAATGTGTACAGGGCTTCTTTTTGGGGCATTGAAAATGTTCTAAAATTAGATTGTGGTTGTGATTGTACAACTCTGTGAATATATTAAAAACCACTGAGCTATATCCTTTAAATGGGTAAAGTTTTATGACAATGAGAAATATATCTCCATAAAGCTGTAAAAAATAGGAAAAGAGCCATCATCAGTCATTAAGGAAATGAAAATTAAAACCACAGTGAGATACCACCTACACACCTATTAAAGAAACTGATCATACCAAGTATCGGTAAGCATGTGAAGCAACTGACACTCTTATATACTGCTAGTGGGAATATAAAATTGTACAACCATTTTGGAAAACAGTTTGGTAGCTAGTTTCTTAAAAAATTAAACATATACTTACCCTATGACCCAGCCATTTTATTCCTAAGCATTTACCAAGAGAAGTGAAAGCTTATGTCTATACAAAGACTTACAGATGAATGTTTATAGCAACTTTATTCATGATAGCCCAAAACAGAAATGACTCAGATATTTACCAACAGGTGAATGAACAAATCGTGTATATAAATATAATAGAATACTATCCACCAATAAAAAGGAATGAACTGTTGATACATGCTACAACATGGATGAATGCCAAAATAGTAAAGTTAAATGAAGAAAGGACTGGCCAAAAATGAATACAATTTAAGTTATATAAACTTCTAATTTATAGTGACAGAAAGACTAGCAGTTGACTAGGGAGGGGGTGGGGGTGGTGGTGATGCCCACAGGTGCAAGAGTGAACGAATACAAAGGAGAATGAGGAAACCTATGGAGATGATAGATATGTGCATTAAATAGAGTATGCTGAGGTTTTGTTTTGTACACGTATGTCAAAATGTACCGAATTGTACACTTTAAATATGTGCAGTTTATTGAATGTGAATTAGGCTGTACTTCAATAAAAACGTTAGAAAAGAGAGAAGATAGCTATATTCTATTGTGCTGCTTCACTCAGTTTGTTTTGATACGTTGTTTTGGTTAAAGCACCCAAACAAAACCAAGCTTCACACAAATATGTTGTTGGAAAAGAGAAATATTTTATTAGGCTTTTCTGATAATTGTGGATATTCTCCTATGATACTACACCAAAACTTGACACTTGGTGGCTTCTTAAAGGTTAAGTCATGGGGTGGAATCTGAAACCATACAATGTACTTTTTATTCTGTCACATTAAAATCCATTGTTTCGTATTACACTTCAGTGAATCTTATACTCCTATGTGATGGGTAAAAGACCCCAAAGGTCCTTGAACCGCCCTTTTGACAATCACTGATTTAGATTATTCTTTTTTTTATTTGAAGTTTTCTCTTTTTAGGATTAAATTATCAACTGAGCTCTTGTGGCTGAGCTGAGACCATGAAGAATCCGTGACAAATGAAGTACGAAGGCAGGCTTTGTGCTGGTTTAAGGACTAGATATGGTGGGTAGTTTGGATCACTTCAATTTCTGCACAGAATACTGCTCTTTTCTCTTTACCCTCTTGAAACAAAATTCCTAATGGCTTGTCCTAACTGTGAGCCACAGACGAGCACTCAGGGGAAGAGAGATGGATAAATGTCACTGACACCTCTCAGCCCACATATTCTGTCTGAACAGAATTTATCTTTAAGTCCCTGAGGCAGGAACAGTATCGTTTCCGTGTACTGTCAGCATGTAACAGGGATCAACGGGGTCTCTGGGTCTAAGAAGTGTCAAAATAAAATAAATAAATAGAAAATACTGCTACATTATTTAGGGCACAAAAGTTTAAGCTGTCAGCATCGCAGATACATTTTGTCCTAGCCTCCTCGATCATTGCACCCACTGACAATGTCTTCATAGCTGGCCTAAAAAATGTTTTTGATAATGTAGACCAGTGTTTTAATGATGACAGTCCTGGCTCATGAAGAATAACTTCTGGGGTTAAAAAATCATCTTCTCAGACAAATAGATACAGAATCTCTGGAGGTGGGCCAAAGGTGTCAGTACATTTTTTAAAAAGTATCCAGGTCATTCTAACAGGCAGCCATGGTTAAGCCCACCATGAAGACATACTCTCAGTCAACCTTTCCGTCTCCCTCTGTTGCTCTTCCTTTATCCTCCCCTCAATGAGTACCTATGTTCAAAGACCTACACTGCATGCTTTGGAACATACAGAAATGACAGGACATAGACTTCGTTTCGAAGAGCATCTTACAATCTTGCTACATAGGTGTTACGTACCATCAGAGAGACAAAGTTAGGCTGCCTCAAATCATATGCCTACTGGGAAATTTTGTAAAATGTTTAAAGAGGATAGAAAAATTAAGTTGGAAACAGAAGGTCACGGAAAAGAATACAGCAAGAACCAATGCAGAAGTTTTGTTGGCATCCAGCAGGGTGGCAACAAGAGTCTAGTGCCTGGCAGGGACTGGAGCACAGAGGGACAACGCAGTGACACCAGTCATGGATCCTATCCCCCAGTCCTGGGGTTCGCTATTTAGAATGAGGCAAGCCCTTAGAGAATAAGAAAAGAACTGCCACCAAGACCTTCATTTTAGATATGGGTGGAAGATCAATGGGGAGAAGAAA
>RJWJ010039718.1:0-14352 GCA_004363605.1 Indri indri | reverse complement strand
TAAGTGAGAGATGGGGGTACCCTGGGCTAAGACAGCGTAAGTGTACATGGAGAGATGTGGTCAGATTCCAGAGATGATGCAGGGTTCTATTCAGCTGAGTCTCATGACTGATGGGATGAGATTTGGGTATGTAAAAGGGAGTGTCAAGGATGCTGTTCAGTTTTCTGGCTCAGGCGACTGAGTGGATGGTGGGGTCATATCCAACTGAGTGGATAGTGGATAGGGGCTACAGGGAGAGTTGGTTTTAGAGGGAAGGTATTTTGGGCATGTTGAGTTGGAGATCCCTGTGGGACACCCATGTATAGATGTTAAGCAGGCAGTTGAATGTGTGAGTCTGTAGGTTATAAGGCAGTGTGGGCTAGAGATATAGATGTAGGACTCATCAGGGTAGAGATGGTCAAATCTGGAGGGTGCAGTGAATGACAACTCCTAGAGAGAGTAAGTAGGCTGTGAAAAGAAGGGTGGCTTAGAAAGGCGGCTGAGAAGTAGAGGACACAGAGAAGGAAAATAAGAGAATGTGGTGTCATAGAAGCCAAAAGAAGGGAGCCATTCAAGGATGGGTGAATGAGAAACAGTTTTAAATGTTGCAAAGGTCACAGTCTGAAAAATGTCTTGAGAATACAGGCCTACACTTTGTCAGTGACAGTATTCACAAGCTCTGTGATTGCCTTTGGTCTAGTTGAAAGTTTTCTGTACTAATCCAGGAATAAACCTCATGTGTAACTGTACAAAAATAACCAAGATACAAGGTACCTTTTATTCTCAGTGGACTACTACAACAATGTATAGTTTCTATAAATATCAGAGAAGGTTTAAAAGCCAAACAGCTAATGATCGAAATGTCCCTTCTCACATACACGTGGGCAAGTTGCTGAAGCTCTATCTGGTATGATTTCCCTGAAAATCCAAAAACCAAAAGCAGGAGTGCCATATAATCTACTCTTTAATTTAATGTAATGTTAGTATTATATAAAATATAAAAAATATAACTTGGAAATAAATAATTAGAATAAGTGGAATCCACACAGATCCCAAAAAAGTTCATTGAGTCACGTTAACCCACAATAACATTTCCCCTTCCACTCAGCTCCCTTCCCTTCTGTCCTTTATTTTCCTTTCCACGTGCACTTTTTGGGTTCACCTTAAGGGAGCTATGATTACTGGCAAATATGTCCACTTTGAGATTCTTCCCAGAATGATGGGATAGTGTTTCTCACAAGGTTCTTTGCAGATATTTACCACTCTATAAACCACGTGGCTGGAAGGGAACCTGGGGATTATCTAGCCTACCCTCTTCCTTTTATAGTCAAAGAAACTAGGGTGGGAAGAAATTAAGTAACTTGAACAACAACACTTCAGGCACTGAGTGGGTAGCTAAAGTAGGTCCACATGCGGCCTGCCCTGTATGTTAAAAATAATGCAAAGTGGAGATGACAGAGGGAACCAAAATATGTTCTGTCTCACATTGCAAGACTAAATTTGTTCATGTCAAGTTGCTAAGCCATTCATACAAAAAAATATTTTTAATTTACTTTTGTATGTTTGGGAGACATTGTGAAAACCAGTCTACACATATGAATTTTAAAAATTTCTCATTTCACTGTACTTTGTGCAAAAATTTGTTTTCAAAGACATCAAAGATAGAGAGATACACACTGATTGATTCTATGATAGTTACTAAATTCTGCCTGGCCTGAATCTTGGTCCAGGGTCCTTTCCACTACAGCACTCAAGCTTATCTGCCATCCCTTTCCTGCTACTGTCATACCTTGACCTTCCCATGAGATGTCAGGAATTCATGCGGCTGCTTGGATAGAACAAGCAGTGGAACAGGGCAAGACTGAGCCAGGCAAGGCTGGTAAATCCAGCCATCCCTGGGCCAGGTTAGTGTCAGAGAAGAAATGGCTTTCTGTGGACAGACACAACTCTGAGCTGCCAAGAAGTTTGATGGGATGGTAGAGGAGGTTGCTCTCTGAATGCTGAAAATCCCAAGCCCATGGAAGGTGATGGGGCATAAGGAAAGACCCCAGACTTTGGAGTCCGTGGATTTGGCTTAGAATCCCAGCTACACCTCTTACTAGCAATGAGACTTTGCAAATTTATTTTAACATCTCTAAGGCCTCAGTTTCCTCATCTGCGATATGTGGTTGTGAAGATGCCATGAAATATACATGTAAGGATCCCAGCACAATGCTTAATAAATTTTAGTTTTTCTTTTTTCACCTTAAATTTCTTAGTTTCCTCCCATCTCAAACCCTCTCTCTTTACATCCCCATGAAACAGCTCTCCTAAAGAAAGATTCAAGCTTTTGCTGAACTACCCTTAAAGAAAAGCTTCTTGAAATTTGGACCTACAGTTTCAAAAGGAGTTGTCATGATAAACTAACATGACTGCGACAAAGGAAAGGATTATTTGTGACAGAGAAAAATTACTTGCAGTTTACAATGCCCAGCTGATTCCAAAGGAAGTTCTCTGTTCGCTGAACACAGTGATGCATGCGAGGATGTAAGGTTAAGAGGGTTTACTAAATTAGTCTGCATTAGACAAATCCCATTTATTTATTTATTTATTTATTGGGGGAGGGGGAGGCAGGGACGAGGGAAAATGAGTGAGATCCAGAAGAACCAGGGAAAACTTAGAGCCTGTGTGTGGGCAAGATTGAAGGGTGAAAAAGTGGTTGAGGGGAACTTTGTGGGGAGACCCTAGATGTTTAATAGGAATTTCTACTAAAATTTGCCATGTGGTACTTGATATAATCCTTTCATGCATCTCTCCATGAAATCTACAATTAAAAATCTCTGTTTCTTGTTAATGTGTTGGGGAAGTTGGATTTGTTCTTGTTGAGAAGTATGGAAGTGTTCAGTCCTATTTCAAGGTCCAGGAAAGGACCAACTGCCTGTGAGGCCCAGGCACATGAGGATCACAGTATAAATACCACCACCTTCTCTGCTGGCTGAAGATATGCATTATTTTTAAAAAGCAGAAAGAAGAAACAAACACCTAAAAACCATCATCACTGGGCCCAGAACAATACAGCTCAGCTCTGAAGGATGAGGGTAGAGTTTTACCTGGCAAAGGTACACAAAGTTCAGAAGATTTGGCTTAACCCAGAACTTCCCTATGTGCCTCACAAAATGGTTATGAAGCCTTCACTGTAAATCTTTCTATTCTGAACAATGTTGATTATTCAGAATATTTACCTGATGCTGCAAAATTTGTGTGAAAAGTCAAAGAATAAAAGCATTCAGTAAATCCCAAGGCAAAGACTTTCAGTTGACTGAGAACTCTCTCCATGGCAAGAAAATCAACAGCAGCAGCTTTCTGAGCTCATCTGTGAAGTGATGGGATAATGGATTCGATTTTCAGAGCTTCCAGCAGAGCTTGTGGTCACATTTAGCTCCATAGCTCTGCTTCCCCCATGATTCTCTTTGCTGTTTCACAGTGGAACAGGGCCTATTAGCAAGCGAGAAGTAGCTGTTAAGAAAAAGGTCACAGAAAAACCCATGCCTTGAAAAACAGATAGGAGTGGAAATTGAATATGAAGAAAGATGACAGAGTCCAGGAGAGAATCCAGGAAGCTTTTAAGATCTGAGAACAGTTTGTAGTGTACTGCTTGGAAATAATGGCTGCTCCAGTCACTAAAGCTACAGGAATTTGTCGTGGGAGCTTAATTGCATCGAGTCTTTGGTGCCACTTCCAGAACAGCTATCGTCTTAATTGGAAAATCAGTTTCTACAGAATGACTAACAGATACCAGTGAGTGGATGATGCTCTACTGCAAGGATAACATAGAGATGGCCCTCAGCGTGCTACAGTGAGCTGTCGCATAAGCCAGCTCTAAGAACTGAGCGTCATAACGCAGAGGAAAGAACATAAGAGTTAGAATCAGATGGCCTAGATGAAAACCCCGGCTCTAACACTTGCTGCTTGTCAAACAGCAGGTAACTCAGTTCTTCTGAACCTCAATATCATCTCCTATAACTGTACCCGATAGGGTTGTTATGAGGCTCAATGAAGAAGAAACGCTGATGGAAGCACTTAACATTTTTTTTCTAATTACAAAAGAAATACATGCTCAATGCAATAAACTTGGAAAACAGAAAAAGACTAAGGAAAACATCAAAGAAGTACCCATAATCTTAACAATCAAGGAGAACAGATAGTATTTCACTGTCTTTTCAATCTTTTTTATATGTATGCATGTGGACACACACACACACACACAAAACACACTTCCTTTTAAACAAAAATAGCATCTTAACTATTTAACTAGCATACTATTTTTGTAGTCTGCATTTCCACTTAGCAATAATAACACTGCAAAGTATTTCCCATGCCAATAGTCTTCTAATGTGTGTAGGAAAACACTTTTAAAACTGTAAAGGGCCATTCAAATATCAGTAGTTATTATCAAAACATGAATGAACGAATGAATATACTCATCTGTCCCTCAATACACACAAAACCCTAAGTACTCAAAAAGTCCTTCTGCATTTATTTTATTGGCAATTTTCTAAGTCAAATGTAAAGTGAACAGAATCATTTTTGACTATCTTTTATGTCTTTCCTGGTCATTTCTTTCTGATAACTAGGAAGAAAAAAGTTATAAAATGAGATTGTGTGCCAGCAGCGTATTTCACCTTAAATGCCTTTGGTTTATTCTCTTCAAGTTTGCTTTGGCAATTATGCATGGATTCTGTTGAGATACGCTACACTTGTGCCATGGTGATTTCCATTAACATCATTTAAAAACAATTACCCAGAAGTCTGGACCCATTGCCCCTTTGGTTTCCATGTTCAAGGTCTTTTGCTCCCATGAAGAATATATGTGGTTTCTCAATGCACACAACTAGAAACTAAATTGCAACTCTGATTTGGAAATGGTACAAAAATGAGGAGTGGGCAAGTTCATCTGGTGGGAGGATATTTTGCCCATTTTTCTCTACCTCATCTGACCTGGACTGAGAATTTGGGGATGTGGGTCTTCGTTCTGATTCTGTCACTACTTGTGCATCTTGAGTAAGCCACTCACCTTTCCTCAACCTTGGTTTCTTCATCTGTAAAATGTCAGGAGTAGAATAGATAAGCTCTAAGCTTCTCAGATTTTAAGGCCCCATCTGGAAAGCCAGTGTGTGATCTGATGGAACACCAGAGAAACAGTGGACAAATATGCCCCGAATAGCTCTAATCAGTTGCTAAAATATTGAAAACTCCTGTACCACGTATTTAACCACCTGCCCCACCGCTGGAGCTCCTCAAGTGCTCCCATTCCCTAATCCCTCCCACTTCAACCTCCCTGGCCTTTCCCCCTGTGCCCCCAGACTCCTCCAAATTCCAACAACTAAGGGACCTCCAGCTGTCGTCCATTCTGATCGGTCAGTGCCCAGCTATAGAACAGTTTTAAAATATTTCGAATATCACCCCTAGAGATATAAGGAAGGGCTTTGTATCCCTATTGCACAATATATACCTGTTCACCACAGAGGCTAAATCCTTATGACTTAACCCTCTGGGGTCCACAAAATTGGAAACTATGTTTAAAATTGGCCATTTTTACATGTAATGGGTGAAAATAAAGTGAAAACCTTAACCGAACTTTGTTTTATCAACTTAAGTATAAAGTAAATTAGATATATTTATTTTTCTAAGTGGGTACAGTTTTGTTGTTTTTTTAATTACAAGGAGAAATAGACAACAGTTTTGTTTTTTAAAATGAATTTTTAAAAAGTGTAGCTCTAGACTTCAAAATAACAAAACATATGAATGTATTGCTTTTTTTAAAGCATCTTGATTGAGGCATAAATCACATACCATAAAATTCATCCATTTAAAATGTTCAATTCAATGATTTCTAGCACATTCACAGAGTTTTTCAACCATCATTACAATCTAATTTTAGAACATTTTTATCACCCCCAAAAGCCCATACCCTTTAGTAGCCCCATTCGCCCCTCCCCTCAGTCTCTGATGTACTTTCTACGGATTTGCCCATTCTGCACATTTCATGTAAATGGGATACACAATATGTGGAATTCTACAATTGGCTTCTTTCACTTACCATATTGTCTCAAGTTTATGAGTACATTTTTTAAAAATTATTTTAGTACTTTTGGGTTCAATTTCCTTTCCTTTTTTTTTTCTTTTTTGAGACAGAGTCTCACTCTGCACTCTGTCACCCTGGGTAGAGTGCAGTGGCATCATTCTTGCTCACTGCAACCTCAAACTCCTGGGCTTAAGCAATCCTCCTGCCTCGGCCTCCCAAGTGGCTGAGCCTACAGGTGCCCACCACGACAACCAGCTAATTTTTCTACTTTTGGTAGAGATGGGATCTCACTCTTGCTCAGGCAGGTCTCCAACTCCTGAGCTCAAGCGATCCTCCTGCCTTGGCCTCCCAGAGTGCTAGGATTATAGGCGTGAGCCACCGCACCTGGCCATGAGTGCATTTTTGATGTTTGAATCAAGCTGAAACCAGAAGCAATCTTGGGCAAAAGCTTGAAGCACACAGTGTCATTTGGTTTTGGTATTCTCTGACCTCCTCTTCTAGATCCAGCTCTGCCCTAACCTCCAGGTCTTCCTTCCCCAAGCAGTTTCCCAATTCTGGTATTATCTCCTCTCCTACCAACAAATCTCTTGTCCGGTACCTCAATCTATGGAGATATGTTTTATTTAAAATCTCACAAACTCCTGCAGGTAAGGAATCATGAAGTCTCAATACTCTCCCCAATGGGAATTGCTTTTATAGGATAATTCCTTCATAGCAATAATCATTTTCATTTTGGAACCCTAACTACAGGCTGGGCTCTGCACTCAACAATTTATAATACCTCATTTTAGGTCATTCTTGCTAACCAGGGAAGTGTGTATTTACACTTACATTTCACAGAGCAGAATGGAGGGATTAAGAGAAGTTAAGTTAACTTCCCCAAGGCGATCCATCTGTCAAATGGCAGAAGCAGGACGCCCATCAGGTGTGCTTGATTTCAAGGTCCATGTTCTTCATTGTTCATTCATAGAGTCCAAGACATGTTTTTCACATTTTAGTATTTCTGAAATCGGGATGCCTCTTACAATTGACGGTGTCTTATTATCCTAGGCATTGGTTTTTCTTTCTTAGTGGCACATAAAATAGTGGTACATCTTAAAATTGATTATATCTGTTTTTTATAAAAGCTGGCACTAAACAATACTGCCTTTCTAAAGGAATGAACTTTTAATGATGGAGTTTAAGGCAGGAATGACAGAGGTAGGAAGAGAGAAGAAGTTGGGTTTTCAAGGGAAATTCTCCCCTCAACGTAGTAGTGTATCACATATACAGATGCCTATCTGCTGCTTCTGTGGATAAAAGTGACCTGGTAAATGCGTCCTCATAATGCCTTAATCACAAACACTGTTACTTTGAAACCTCTAAGTTTTACATTTTGGTATAGAGCAGTGATAGTCTTGCAACATCAGTTTACGAGGTGTCAGAGTTATTAGAACAAATTGATTTTAATTGAATTGAATTTTAAAAACATCATGAAAGTCTTGAATGATTATCTTCCAACTCTGAACAAGTTGAGGAATCACTGACCTACAGAAAAGTGATATTAGATTCTCAGATGCGTGTTTGCGATGCATATTTGCAATTCCTCATGTATTTCTGTATATTCTTCTCACTTCCTGCCCACAACATTTTTGAGGAAACGATTATAAATTAATATAAATATTTGCACCCAAATAATTCCCCCCCTACATTTTGCTTTTTGTTTTCTAGCAGAGGCATTCTAAGTGGAGGGCCCTTTGTCCTTGTCAGAACAGAACAAAAGTTAAGCGGAAGGAAGGAAGGTGGCAGGAGGAAGCTTAAAGTATTCACTTGTAGTTTAGCCAGGTTGCGCTCACTTGCTCTTTCCTTCTTTCTGGCGTTTTTTGGGACTAAGGTCACAGGACTGTAGGCTTTCCTGTTCCTATACGGACATCACCCAGTTGAACTGGCATCAGGACTTTCTTTTTCTGGATCAATCCCAAATAGAAACTTGAAAGAGAGAGATGGAGGAAGAGAGAAATGAAAGGGAAATGGAAGAGGAGGGAGAAAGAGGAGAAGAGGAGGGAGAAAGAAAAGGACTATCATTCACTCGCAATTGTTTTTCTCATCCTTTTTCCCACTGTCTCTAACAGCACCCATAATTCATTCAACAGGTATATTTCCAGTGCCTACTAAGTGTCAGGCATTATGCAGAAAGCAGGTGATTCAAAGGAGACAGGGCAGATCCAGTTCCTGCTCTCTTGGTACTTTCAGTTTAGTGGAGATGACGTACACTAAAAAAAAAAAAAAAAAAACGAAACTGTTGCACGTATATATTATTACAAAATGTGACAAGTTCTATTAAGAAAAGGACAGAATACATGAACATAAGCAACAAGGAGACCGAACTAGCCTGGGAAGTCAGGAAAGCCTTCCCTGAGGAAGTGATTTGTTGACTTGAAACCAAAGGGTGCAAATTGGCCACGGGGAGGGAGGAGTCAACAAGGGCCTCCGAATGGGAGAGACAAAGGGGTCTTGTTCAAGGAACCGGAGCCCAGCAGGGTCTTGGGAGAGTCAGGATGTTCTGAGAGGAGCTGGAGAAATGGGTCAGACCTGCAGGGCCTCATAGGCTGCTGTAAGGATTTCTCTCTTTATCCTATGAGCCTCGGAAAGACATTGAGGGATTCTAAATGGAGATGGGGTCAAAAGGGTAACATGATCAGACAGTACTTTTAAGAGCTCCTTCTGGTTGCTGTGTGAGAACAGATTGGAGGATTGTTCCTGAAGGTAAGGACCAGACATGGATTCATGCCCCATTTTACCCGATGCTGTTTGTCTGAGATAATACACTGACGTTACCTAGATCTTGGTTTCCTAATGAAGTTAATTATATCTGTGAGAGGACTTGTTGTGAGAGTCAAATAAAATTATGGCTAGAGAAATGTTTTGAAGAAGCTCAAAGGGAGACACCAATACAGAAAATAATTTAGGATGTCAAAGTGCTTACATAGCAAAGCTTCTGTGGTAGTCATTACAACAAAACAGCTACCACTTATTAAACACATATTTTGCATTTAGTCCTCACAGTAACAATATGAGAAAGATATTATTGGCCCTAGTTTAGAGCTGAGCAAACAGATTTTGGAGGTTAAGTAACTTTCCCAAGGTCACAGTTGCTTAGTGTTAGAGCTAGGATTCAAACCCAGGTGTGGCTGACTCTTAAACCACATCTTAAATCACTCTTCTTACATCTTCAATCTTTTTCCCTTCATTTATCACATTTATTGTAAGAACCACAGAAAACGTAAGTGCTTAAAATGAAATGGTAGCTCATTTTGCCCACATATCTTGTTTATGAACATGCCTTAGCTAGATAACTGGAATGATAGCAGATAAGAGCCACATGTCAACAAGTAAACCACATCAAATTTTTCACTAGACTTGGGAGAGACTGCATAGTATTTTAGCAGGGAAACATCTGGTTATGATTATTCTCTGTATTGTTTATATGGCACCAAATAAGTTTAATTAAATAAAATTTTTTTCACTTAAATATTTTGGCAAAAATTCTCTCATGCAGACAAGGCAGAATGGGGCAGGCAGTATATATATGGATATATATATATATTCACAATGGAATTGGGCCTGGTATATATATCCACAATGGAATCTGAGATTTGGACTATTCATGAGCTTAAGTTTATAGCAAAGGGTCAAATATCAGAAACTCCAAGTTGTCATATGTTTCTGCTTCCTCACACCAAACTAAGCCAATTTTGATGAAAAAAAAAATTGTATAATGTGGAGTGTAGATAAAAGAGCAAACAGACTTCTTTTAATAACATGAGACTTAGGAATTAAACATAGAAGGCAGAAGATCCTGTAGGAATTTCAAGTGATATTTTACTGTGGTTCACTAAAGGATGTTTTAAGCCTTGGTTTACATAGTATGCTGCTTTATATAGTATTCTTTATTATTGGGATCCCTGTAAGAGGAGATATTGTATTGATATAGATAATCATCTCTACTTCCTATCTGGCCAGGCAGGAAGGGAATAAACAAAAATAGTATGTAGCTCTAGGAGAAGTAGGAAAGAAGTTTTAGAAGGAAAAGTCCAATGTAAAAAAGGAATGCAAAGTATTAATAGTAAATATTTTGAGTAGGACAATCCTATATAATAGATCAACTAAAAGATAAATACAAATTGAAGATATCTGAATGTTTTAACAGAAATTTCTCTGCAAGATGCTAATGGTTCAATAAGAAACGAGGTCCTAGCTAGTGATTTTCAAACTCGTTTTTTAACAACAGAATCTTATCTTCAAACAAAATCTTATCCTAAAGTGCAACATGCAAAACAGATAAAAACTCAGTTGCTTTTGTGTTTCCTCATACCCATCCTGGGGCTACAGGGAGCACAGCCTGAAAACCACTGCCCTAGAACAATAGAAATGACACTGTCCCATTGGTCTGTTTTCTTGATTAAAATATGTTGACCTTGTCAGGAGAAATTCCATTTAGAAGTTTGTGCCAGAAAATGAAAAAGGTTGGTAATATCTAGTGTAGGCAAGGGAATGGGAAAATGGGCACACTCAGACACTATTGGTGAGAGTATAAATTAGTACAGCCTTTTTGAAGATAATTCATCAAAATTTTAAATGTACGAGCCATGTGATCTTGCAGTTCCACTTCCAGAAATCTATTGTATAGAAATACTTACATAACTGTACAAAAGTGTATGTACAAGCATGCTTATTATTTATAAGACAGCAAAATCAGAAACAAAAAGGGGAATAGTTAAATAAGTTATGCTACCTCCATGTAATGGAATATTGTAGTCATTAAAAATAAAGAGGTAGATCTAAATATACTGAAATAGAAGGATGTCCTTGATACAGTGTAAAGTGAAAATGCAAGTTACGAAAGAATATAGTTAATTTGATTTTTTTTAAGCAAACAAACAAAATCCCAATTCTGTGGAAGCTGTGTAAGTATTTCTAATTGCAAAAAAAAAAAACAAAAAAACCCTCTAGAAGTAAATGGTTAGTTTTAGGGGTTCGGATTTACTTCTGGAAAAGGGGAATAGAGATATAGATAAAGGAGACATAAACTTTATAGATGTTTGTGTTACTTGAATTTTTTTACAAAGAACATGTGGTAACTTTATAATTAAAAACCTATGAAGAGAAAGACAAAAGTAGCACATAAAATATTTTGCCTGTTTTCAAGAACTGGTAGGCTTCCTCTTTTCTGTCAATAAAATCCAAATAATTTGGCCTGGCTGCCGGGAAATCCAGAGTCCACTTTGAAGCATGAACCTAGCACTGACATTGACCTTTAGATCTAGAATATTTCCGTTTTCCTTTTATTTTGGTCTTGTTTTTCTAGTCCCCATTAATTAACTTTTTTTCAAAGTTTCCCAGGCTCATTTTTCAAAAGAGATAAAGAAAAAACAAATTTTAACACCTTACTCTCAGCAGCCTACATCTCTCTGTGAGCACCGAACTCTCCAGGGTCAAGTGCAGCCGAGGAGAGAAGCATTTCCTATTTATACTTTATGCTCTGGTTATTCTCACATAGGATTTGAGGAATTGGAGGGCAAGGATCCACACTCTTGCAGCTACGTCAAACACTTGGCTCTACTATGGGGTTTTACTTTGCCTCTGCTCCAGATTTAAGAGCTGCTAGGACAGGCAGGGGCCTCATGTGACAAGTCTTGTCTTCATCCTGTAGATGGTGGGAAACCACTGAGGGCTTTTAATAAAGGAGTGACTGGATCTGAATCATGCATGAAAAAAAGATAACTGGCAGAGGAGAAAGTAGATTGGTGCGAGGAAAGGCAGAGATGCTCGTTAAATACCTGTACAGTGGTTGGATAATTGATGGTTAAATGATCAACGTAATTTAGTAGTCTGCATTTATTGGAAGGGTGTGTGTACCATTTGTCAGTAATGCCTGGTTGGATCACTTGGTCTGAATATGGGCTACTTAGGACTATATCTTAGGTCCGGTTAGATTCCAAAATGGAAAAAAAAAATCAAATTTTACAGATTGTGATCTTAAATCCAGCAAGCCATTTCATGAGGGAGAGAATGTAAACAGCTCGGAGCAAAGGCATCATTGTGGTTAGAAAAGAAGTGAAGGCAACAGTTTTCCCAGGTACCTTGGCAGGTTGCATCTTTATTTACACGGAGAGGGGCTGTTCTCTTTGCTAAGGGTGATGAGGACACATCTGCCTCACCTCTGAGAGGAAAATGAGGCACCGACAAAGGACACCAGCTCAGGGTCGGACCAGCTCAGGCTTTGATTCTGTCACTTATTAACTGTGCAACCTTGAGCAACCCCTCAGAGAGTTTCTTCATTTGTAAATGAGGAGGCAAAAAACACCCACTCCCGGGGCTGGGAGGATAAAATAAGCAAGGCATATTAATCCTAAGGACCAAGTGTGACTGATTTTTTAATCTAATTTTTTAATATTTCACCTCATACTAAAAGGATTTAAGGATGCGGGTTTTGTTATGTATTAACGCAAGTAGCCCGGGGTGTCTGTTTAGGTCTTTTGTACACTGAACAGCTTGCAGAATTAATAGCTGGTCTGCTTTCTCCCTTTGGATCTGGGGTGCGGGTCGCGCAGAGGGGTGACAAGCACCTGTCCCGCGACCCTCACCTCAAGAAGAGTGGGGCGGGTGTGTCCCTCTTTCTCCCCGCAGCCCAGCCCGTCCCTGTCCCTGACTCCCGCCAGAGTCCAGACCTCCGAACCTACCCACGAAGGCTTCGAGTTGCGGGCCTGGGCCCCCATCCCCGCTTTGCCCCACCCTGCGCCCCTGGGCGTGCTTGGTTGGAGGCCCCAGGCTGTCTTTGGGGTCCATTCCCGTGCGCCCCGCGGACATGGGCCCCCATCAGCTGCTGGCTCCGCGGGTCTTGCCTGTTGCGGAGCAAATGTCGCGGGAATCGGTGACTCAGAAAACGTTGCCAGATGAATATTGGTATTATGTGTGGGTTGTATTTCAAACGCATTGGGAGCAGGGACTTTACGGTCAAAGCTAAGTCCATGTTAACCCTCCTTTCAGCATGCCTGACAAATATGGGGGTTCTCAGCTACTTTTCTGTCCCTGCCCAGCCCTAGACGCCCCTTTGGCTGGGCCTGGCGAGCTGGAGGAGCGAGAAAATAATCCAAGTTCTAGTAAAAAAAAATCTTGTCCCGATGACTGGGAGGTATAGTCGCTGTCAACCGGCAGTTCCTGTAAAGGGCGGGTTCTTCCTTCGGCAGGACCTGCTCCCTCTCTCCTCTCTTCCCCAGCGCTAGAACTAGGGCGGCCGGAGACGGGAGCCGCCTTGCTCGGGCGGGGGGGGGGGGGGCGCCGCCCGTAACGTGTCAGGCTGTCCCCAACCGCTCACCGGTGCTGCCACTCACTGGGGGACGGCAGGAGGGGACAGGCGAGCGCGTGCTGCCCTGACACCTCCACCCCATCGCCACAGCCACGTGTCCTGCTAAAATCCTGCCTTCCCTGAGCCGGCTGGCGCTTGCCAGTCTCGCTACTTGGTGGCAGGTGGTGCGGGGGTTGGAGGAAGGGGAGCACTGCAGTGAAATCAAAGTACTTTCTGTGGGTTAGGGTTTATTAACGCGGGGTCCTTGTCTTCAAAGGATGGGAAAACTGCAAAGTGTAGCTGTGTGAGTACAAATACACACATGCGTTTTTCTGAGAAGTATGTCGAAAGGACCGTGACTCAGAAAATGTTACCAAATTAATATCAATATGATGTGTGGGTTATATTTTAAATGCATTGGGATTGTTGGTTAAAATAAACATGAAAAAAAAGTTCATGTTAAACCTCTCTTCATCATGCCCGACAAATAGGGGAGTTCTCAACTATTTTCCCTTCTCAAATTTAAATCTACAAGGAGCGCCCTGTTCAAAGATCCTCCCGCCCCGGGTCATTTTTGCCTTTGCTCATGTGTCCTTTAACACTCTTGGGAATATGTATTTGCTATACAGAACAGGCTCTATTATCTTAATGCTTCTGCTAGCAGATAAGAAAAATGGGGAAGAATGTATATTTATAGAGTTCAACCACTCGCCAGGTACCTTTCAAAGTGTCTTTTTTCATCTCTATATCTTCAATCCCCATTTCGCCTGTGAAGAAACAGAGGCAAAAAAGATCAAATAACATGCCCACAGTCACAGCATTTGAATCTAGACCTCGAAACCCTTTGGATCCGAAGTCAATACCTTTCCTACACTGCCAAGAGTTCCCTGAGGCACAAATTTTAATCACTGGTGAAATTTGCATTTTAATACGAAAGCACTTTTAAGCTCCTCCCCTTTAAAAAGGGTAGGTGCTATTCTCT
>RJWJ010039717.1:0-14324 GCA_004363605.1 Indri indri | reverse complement strand
AGTGAGGTGGCATGGGCACTGAGGGACTTGGGACCCCCACAAGAAGAGGTCCATCCTTTCTTTTTGTAATTTCTTTGTAATAAGCAATTATACTTCCCGGAGGATATTCTTGTTTATTCTGGCAATTTTATGTGTAAACCCGGCCTGTGAGGAGGACACACAGACTTGCAGAGAGACTTTCACCCACCTTCTATTGTGGCAGGGCAGATGGGAGGGGGTGAAAGAGAGGCCTTTTGGGTCAATAGGCCTACCCATTTGCAAAGGAGACTCATACAAGTTGCCCGTAAAGATGAATGTATTTCATCATTCACAAGCCATGTCAATCAAAGATCTTAAGACATTAAAAAAACAAACCTAATGTTGTGAAAGACCAATCTGAACAAATAGAATACATCATTTCAGAGAATGAGAGATAGGTAATACAAGAACTAGAACTTAAAAAAAATTTTCTAATCTAAGTCCCGGAAGATATGCCATTTATCTATTGAAAAAAAGAACAGAAACAGATGGCCATGAAAAAAGAACACTCAAAAAATAAAAAATTCCCCAAAATTAAAAAGATGATTGCCAATGAAAACTCAAAATAGAGAGACTGAATGAAGTAGAAGATCACATAGTGATCTATAAGATGGGGACAGAGAGATATTTCAAAATAGGGAGCTGTAATGAGGGAAAGTTAAAAAAAAAATAAAAGATTCAACATGAATCTAACAGGAGTTCCAGGAGGAGAGAACGGTGAATGAAGAAAAATAATTTAAAGAAATAAAAGATAATTTCCCTGAATTGGAGAAAAACTCAAGTGTTCATACTGAAAAAGACAACGAGTATCAAAGATAATGAATGGGAAAAATATCACACTTAGACATATTCTGCTGAAATTTCAGAATGCCAAGTTTAAAAAGGAAAATGCTAAAGTTTTGCAGAGAGGGAAGAAAAGTTTCTCATGTGGAAGCGAAGGACAAATTGGCATCAGTTATACCTAAAGCAACATTAATTCCAAAAAGGCAATGGAACGATGACTCCAAATTTATAAGGAAAAATGATTTCAACCGAGAAAACTATATCCAGTCAAACGAGGAATTGTGAGAATAAAATAAAACTCTTAAGCACTCACAAAGTTTATCTCTACGTATTCTCTTTCTGAAAAATTAGCTGAGGATGTACTCCTTCCAAAGTGAAAAGGAATCCAAGAAAGAGGGAGACAGGGAATCCAAGAAATGGGGGAACTAACCTTGGAAACCATTTAAAAGAAACCACAGGTATCATTTGTCAAATAGGCTTAGAAAGTTGTCAGTTTGTATTAAAACAGGAAGCAAAAGGACTCCGAGAAGAGTATCTTTAAGAAGAAAATTAATTTCATTATATACATTGAATAATTTAAGGACCTGGAAGTACTTAGTAGGTAACTACATAGAAATTCACATACATAAAAGGAAATTAGAGGGAAAACAAATGCTTTATAAGAAAGTCATGATCCAAATATGAAGCTAACTAAAACATGACATGGTTTTCAGCTATATGCAGAATTTAAAAAAATATTCTATTGAATCATGGCATAGATTTAACACATTAACTGCCATGAGAGTTGTCTTTGCCTCACCCTGGTTTTGATCCTGGGGCGGAGTGAAGCGTATCTAAAATCTTACTTGTTGATGTTCTTACCGTTACAATTAATATTGACAATTTAATTCTAAAAATGTGGATTAAATGAATAGAAGTCAATAAATTTCATTTTTCTATTTATGTTTACCTTTAAATTACACTCAAAGTTTTTATTCTGTTTCCCTAATAAAACACTGTAGCCCCAAGGAAAAGTTTCTGTGTTTTTTTGTGTGGCAGTCAATGTGTTAATAACATAGAATACGATTATTTTTCTATGGGTTCAGCCATATTACTTATTTCTGCAGTGAAACTGTATACAAAGCACAAAAGTCAAAGAACAGAACGAAGGTGTAAGGGCAATGGTAGAATTGAGCAGAAATAGTGGAGGGGAAGAGAGGCAGGAAGCCGTGTGGTTGCCATGAAGTCCTCAGCCTGTAAAGCCCCTCTCAGAAGAGCTAAAAAGGGAGAGTGTTCCCCCTGGGGCGAGAGATTGGAGAAGGGAATGGGGGAGAGAGACCTAATCTCTAGCTTCTGCAGGAGTCTGGCTTTGGACTCTAGTCCTGGGTAGAGCAGTCTTGGTCATCGTCTTGGTCATCGGTACCCTAGAGGAGGGGGACTCTAGGTTACTACTGCCTGTTTGGGGACCCACAGCCTAGTTTCTGCTTCACTCGGCTCTTCCTGTTTCTGGTTCTCATAAGTAATTATCTCGTTTCTGAGCCATGCTATATCTTTTTTGTTTTCTCTTTGTACATTGGCTTGGCATTGCTTAGCGTTTTCAGCAGATGAAATGCATCTTCCTGTGCCATCTTGACTGAAAAGCTTTTACATTACTTTTACAATTTAAAAAAATGACTATCTTAAAATACAGAAAAGACATTCCTCCCTACTTGTAGGATCTTTCCTGCAATATACTGACATCGTTTGGTTATTATTTTCCACACATTTGCAAAACCAGAACTTATCTCTCAAATCAATACAGAATCTCTTTTCTGAACTCCAAAACATAGTTTTTCCATGAGGGAAACCAAGGCACGGAGGAACCCATAGATGTTCTGGTCATTTACCCTCCCTCTCTCTGTGCCCTGTCCCTCCAACCTTTCAGCCCTCGCCTCAGGGAGGAGCACATTCAAACGCTGCAGAGTCCCAGATGCCAATGTGTCATCTCCACAGGCAGTATTTTAACAGCCATCGGTCAGCATATTTGCCTTGCAGGTCACCCAAAGTCATTCCTATTCCTGGTTCCTTCTTTTCAGTTCCTGGCGGGGATGATCATCCTCCTGGTCATCCTCCTGGTCTCCCCCTTCCCTCCCTCCTCCTCTGTGCCAGAGTCCAGCAGGAGATCATTATCCAGCCACCCTACAGCCTCTTCCCCTAGCTGACTCCATCCCTTAACAGTCGTCCTAGGTTTTATTGTTTTGAGCTATTAGTCATCTTGGTAGCTTTTCTTTGAAATCCTCCCCAAATGCCTCCCTTTTCCTTTCAGTCGTGGAGATCAGAATGGGAAGCGCACTCTGCCAAGCACTTACAGGAGGGCTGAGGACATAATCCTGTTTATGATTCTATCAAACACAATAAAATAAACCACTGGCAATTGTGCCCTAATGAATAAATAAGCAAATAAATAAATCTTGGAGCTACCCTCTTGTGTTTGAATATTATCTTTTTGTTTCTTGCTGAGAGCCAGTTTGCTATCCCTGAGGCTGCGGCAAAGAATGCTATTTTCCTTCACAATATCCATTGCCTCCTTTGTTTGTGCTAAAACCCTCACTTATTAGTTGGTCACATGACCACCCAGCATAAAGACTGTTTCCTAGCCAACCCGTAGCTAGATGAGGCTATGAGACACAGTTCTGGCCAATGGAATGTTAATGGAAATGTTGGATATAACTGCTGAGAAATGTTTTTAAATGGTAAGGTGCAGGCCCATTTTTGCACCTTCTCGCTGCCTGGAAGAGAGATCAGATGGCAGGAGTTAGGCAACCATCCAGGACCATGTGGCAGCTGGAGCAGGAGGAAAAAACAGAGCAGTGAAAGGAGCCTGGATCTAGATGATCATGCATCTGTCACAGCAGCCCTGGGCTGCCTACTTTCTGGCTTATTTTATGTGTAAAAGAAATTAATTTGTTTTTGTAAACATCTGGAGTTTCTGTGTGTATGTGTGTGTGTGTGAGGGTAGTATGGTTATTTGATTATTTGATGTAGCTAAACCTAATCCTAACTGACTCAATGGCCCTTAGAGTGTGTTTATTAGATATTTTTTGTTATGTTTTGTTTTACTTGCGTAGGATGTTACAGATGGGAAATGTCTAGCTGGTTATGCTTTTCTTTCCTCTGTGTATAGAATAGCTCAAGGACAGCAAATGCTTATTATATACCAGGTATTTTAATGCCCTGTCTCATTCAGTATTGACATAAACCTATGGTATTACTATTATTTCCATTTTAAATGAGAGTAAACTGACACTCAGAGGTTAGGTAACGTGTTCAAGTTCACACACTTGGCAAAGAGCAGACCCAAAATTTGCATCCGGGCAGCCTGGCCCCAGAGCACCCGCTCTTGAGTAACTGCATAGCTCTTCTTCAACTTTGATTTTATTCCTCAAGGAACTGCCAAAAAGATGTTAATAGTAGCAACTTTATTGAGTCCCTGCTATTTGCAAGTGCTGCACTGTACAGAAAGCAAATCCTAGAAAGACTGCACTGAACTGAGCATGGGAGAGGATGGAAGTGAAGCGGCGGGAGGTTGGAATCCTACCCCAGCCTTTGCACGTTCTGAGCACTTTTCAGCAGGGCTGCTTACTGCAATTTTCTTCTCTTTTCACTGATGTGTTTTGAAATTGTGAGTGATAGCTGAGTTCCTTTTGAAGTTCGGTAATCCAGACTCTTTTGTACTTTTGTCTAAATTATTCTCTCAAACTGTCTCATCTGGACCTTCCCTTTGCTTTATATTGAGAATCTTTGGTGTCATAAAAATCTTATTCATCACATGCATATATTAATTCTGGAAAGTAGTTACAATGAGGTACATCTTGTCTTATTGACTCACATCCAAACTCATTACAAGTCAAAGAATATGAGGTATGACAAAAATACAGTTTGTTAACAAAAATACTCATCAGCTCCAGGCTAACACCTGGAAGTAATTATACATGAGTTAAGTTACATGTAAAGTGAAATAATTAAAAGATTTTTTAACTGTCACTTCTATAAACTAACAGACTAACATTAAAAAAATTATCCCTTTTCAGACCAGAAAACTTTAGAAAATTCAATCCTCAATATACTCAATAAACACTGATTGATTGATGGCCCGTGGAAACAACTATTCTTATGTATTCTCCTCACTCTTTAGCTATTCTTCAACAGGAGAAAATACTTTTCCATTTACATTTCAAACAATTAGTAGGGTGAACATTCAGTCCAAATTAGACTACCCTTCCCTGAGAAATTATATTATAAAATTTTTATGGTCTTTTTATAATTCTTGGATATCAACGTCACCATTCTTTTAATGGAGTCTTACAGATGAGAACATGACTTAAAACCTGGAATAAATCCTGCATATTATGACTTTTGCAAATTAGATTTTCCCAGACATTTTTTTTCTTGTTGATTCATTATAATAACACAAATAACACCAGTTGCAGGATACAAGAACTACTTTTTAAAGGAAAATAAGTCATCCAAATAATAGACTTTGAATTACTCAGCTAGTTCTTGAATGTAGAAGCAATATTGTTTCCGTAGTACTATGAAGTACTATTAGAAGAAATAGTTAAACATAAAAGCAACTTAAAAAGAAACAAATTCAATAGCTTTGATCACGAAAAATAAAAAGGAGCTTCTCAATGGCAAAAAATGTGGCATACAAAGAAGAAAAGGCACACTACAAAGTTGCAGACGTATTTAAGATAAAAATATATAGAGATGACAGAAATAACTTTAAAAAGCCCTAAGATAACAACAGAAGCCTGAACAGAGATTAAAGACATATAATTAACAAAAAAGGGAAGAGCAAATTGCTACTAAACATAAGAAAAGTTACTCTCACAAGCAAGCAAAGAAATGCAGTTCGTTGAATACAAGTGATGCCCTTCTTTGTTCTTGATCTTGGGGGAAAGCATTGGTCCGTGTTGCTCAGAGATGCTCTTTTTGTTTTTTGTTTTTGAGACAGGGTCTCCCTGTCTGGCCTAGAGTGCAGTGGCGTCATCTTAGCTCACTGCAACCTCAAACTCCTGGGCTCAAGGAATCCTCCTGCCTCAGCCTCCCAAATAGCTGGAACTACAGGCACATAACATCATGCCTGGCTAATTTTTCTATTTTTGTAGAGACGGGGGTCTCACTCTTGCTCAGGCTGGTCTTGAACTCCTGGCCTCAAGCAATCCTCCCGCCTCGGCCTCCCGAAGTGCTAGGATTACAGGTGTGAGCCACTGCACCCAGCAATAGATGCTCTTGATCACATTGAGAAAGCTCTTTTCTATTCTTAAATTCCTTTTTGTTCCCTATTTCTAAAATAATACACTATGTTGGCAACAATGCAACAAGACAGACACACTATACTCCATGGTGGGAGTGTAACTTTGTACATTCTCTAGAAATCGATTTAGCAGTATGTATCAAATATTTTTGTGCTCTATTTTACATCAATACTTTTATTTCTAGGTATATGACTCTAAAAAAGTAATCTGATACATAGTTAAAGATTTATTTATAAAGATATTCATCACAATGTTATTCATAATAGTGGCAAATTGCAACTAACACAAGGTCAATATTAGGAGAATGATTAAGGTAATTATAGTCAAACATAAAAAAAGAATAATATGCAACCATTCAATCTCTATTCACAAAGGCTTTTTAATCCCATGGGAAAATGTTTATAAGTGGGAACAAAAAGGACTGTAAAGATCAGATCTGGTTCAAGAACTTCAGAGCCAAGGAGGTGAGGGGAAGGAGTTTCAGGCGATAGGGTTTCTGATCCTGATTAGGGACACACGCTGGAACCAGATATCAGGGTGAAGAAGACTCAGGTAGGGTCAGAAGACCAGAACTTGGGGTAAGGGCTGGAATGGGACAGGAAAAAAGAAGGAGAGCATGATCAGTGAGGAAAGGCAGAACAGAGGAGATAAAAACCACATGATCTTAACGTGAAAAACAAAACATTCTCCTTACGCACACCTCCCCCCATGCTCAGTGCACTGTGAGATCCAGTTCTGCAGAGCAGACCCTTTTTCTGTACACAGAGAAAGAAGACAGGAAGGAACTCCATCAAATGCTCACAGTGAATTTGAGCGGTGGATTATGATGATTCTTTCCTCTTTATATCTTTTTATGCTTTCAATTTTTAAAAATTCCTTGCACAAGTTCAGAAACATACCATCATGGAAACAAGGTTAAAAAGAAGAAAAAGACTTCAAGGTAAAGCCTATCAATCTACAGGCCAGTTCCCAGGTGCTTTATAAATGGACTTTTCCCCAAAGTCTTCTCACGACATTGCAAATTACCTACACTGTCTTGAGAATTTCTCAAATACATGTTTTCTTAAACTTCGGGTCAGGGTTGATGGTTGGTGGGTAATTTTTTTCTTTGATAACTACTCTTAATATATTCATTTGTTGATTCATTCATTCTCTGTTCCCATTAGACGTCGAAGATATTACAAAGATAAAGTCTCTCCGCAGGTCTCATGTTCAAGTCCCTTCTGTGGTACGTCCTCCAGGAGCACTGCAAGTGCAGCCAAGCAGGAGGAGAGAACATTCCTGCCTGAAGAGATCAGGCCTTCGCAGAGGAGATGACATTTGAACTTTCCCTTAAAGCAAATGGAATTCCAACAAGTAGAGAGGGGAGGATGCCATAATCTCCCTGAAGGCGGGAACTATTACCGTTCTGTTGTTCGCTATTGATTCCCCCTGCTATTAGCATTGTCCCTGACATCTAGTAGATGTCCCACAAATATTTGTTTAATGAACGTTTGTGGGCACGGTGGAGGCAAGAGACAGCATAAGCAAATTCTCGGAGGCAGGGAAACAAGGTTTATTCATACAAAACCTAGTTGACTCTTGCAAAAGGGTAAGCTTCAGGAAGATGAACATTGGACATTTAAACCAGAAAGCTATATTGAGTCAAGGCTAAGGAGTACTCAGTAGGTAATCATGCTGGTGGATTGGGAATACTAATCTGGAATTGTTTTCAAAATCAATAGGATAGATCGAAGGTGAAGAAACCAATTATAAATCTTTTAAAAGGGAATTGGGGAAATGTGGACAGGGGCCGGATATTTGAAAATGTGGAGGAATTATTGTTCATTTTGGTGTGATAAAAATATTTTGGTAATCTTTTAGAGAAGCATAAGAAAACATTTACCAAGAAAATAATCTGAAGTCTGAATTTTCTTCAAAATCGTCCTGGAGATCTTGGGGTAAGGGAACAGATTGAAACAAGCATGGCCTGTATTGCTAACAGCTAAGCTCAGGGGTGGCAAAGGAACTTTCTGGGGAGATGGAAATATTCTATATGTTTACTGGAGTGGCAGTTAAGGAAAAATATAAAAAATGTATTTTTGATGTACATTTATCAAAAAATCCAAGCATTTTACTATATATAAATTTTATGTAGAAAAACTGGATAATGGCTAGATTAGGTTCTACTATTTTACTAGTAAAAAGAGAATTTTACTATTCTTTTCAATTTTTTTATATGTTTGCAAAATTCTGTAATATGAAGTAAAAAAAAAGAAAGGAAGAAAAAAGGAAAACAAGAAAGAGAAAGAAGAAAGAAATTAGCTGTAGTATTGGAAGCAGGAAAATTATTTAAATTACAGTGGTGGCGTGGAATAACAGGAGACTGATTAAGAGCGATGCCTTTCAGGTTAAAACAGGCAAGAAACCCCCTCATTTGCATTGAATGGGTTCTGCCTCGCTGGAGCACTAACACAGCATGGGTATCACAGAAAAGGGCATGGGTTGGGGTTGCTTCGACCCAGACATTCCAAGGAGAGAGCACAAAAGAATTCATTCCATTTTTTTTCTGATCCAGTTCTCATTTTCTCCAGCCAACTTCACTGTCAGCATCATCCAAATGCCCACTTGGTATTCTCATCCATAAACTGGCTACTCTATCATCTCTCAAGGAAAAAACAGAGAAGAAATGTTCTTTGATGTGCTTTTGGTTGCAGGATTGAGACTTTCTCAGACTACTTAATAACACACCCAGGAGGAAAGATATTTAGGGCAGGGCTTAATCCTAAGGATCTAGCAAGGAGATTAGTGTCCCTGGGTGTCTTGCTCTTATCAGGACTATATCCACAGAACAGACCATATTGCCATTTTTCCAGTCTGTAGATTTCTGTTTTATTTTAATATTTAAACGGTAGCAATCTCTCTGGGCATATTTTTATACATATACAATTTTGGTATTATGATGGCAAAAAATCATGATTGCTTGATGCAAAAGTTAGGTAGCAGCAATGGTTGAGGAAAGTTTCCACAAGGATGACTGGTCTTGACCATGTACAGATGTAAACAACAGGCTCCAACGTAGTGTGAGCAAGGGGAGCCATTGGTCCAAGGTTTATAATAACTACCGAATTACCAAATATATTCAAAAGAGTTTAACAGGCCATCACACAGGTACACTGACAAGGGTCAAAGAGCATATTACTGGAGGCAGCCCCAACCTGGAAGCGAATTGTTCCCCTAGTCTTCCTAAAGGGGCACCATGACCCCAGCATCTGTTCCTTGCTCCTTCCCTTTTAATAGAGTGCTGGTTTTGATCAGGATGGTCCCCATCCCTCACACAGCCTCCTGCCTAACGGGGAGCTGCCCCTCGCCCAAGCTCCAGGAGTCAGCCTGCTCAGTCAAAGAAATCCCTTACCTGTTCCCTCACCAGTCATTTCTTCAGAAATTAACTTCTGTTTCCCCTACTTTGATGTAAATTGCATGAGAATGTGGAAGGTCATCTGCTTTGCCAAGAACCTAGCACAGTGCCTGGCAAATAGTTCTTACTTAATAACTGTTTAATGGATTCATTTTTTCCATATCTCTTCAGCAAACATTAATTGAGCACCTACTGCATGTCAGGGACTCTTCTGAGCGCTGGGATGCAAAGATATGGAAGACTCAAGAAGTCTGGTGGGGAAGACAGACATGTAGACAAGTGCCCAACAATACACCGTAGTGAACACCGTCCTAAAGTTACACATAAAAGGCTGAGAGGGCACAGAAGGAGCTATCGATTTTCCCTGCAGGACTTGGGCAAGGCTTCCCAGAACTTCAGACTTTGCAGCAGATGTGGCAGGATGAGCAGATTTGGCAGATGATTGATAAATCTGCACACATAACTTGTTGCCCAAACCAGGACACTTTGGGGAGTGAAGGGGAGAGCATTAATAATTACACCAGGCAACAGGTGTAAACCAGGCCACACGATCACTCTCAGCAGCAAGAGCAATGCCGGGCGAAGACAGAGGCTGGAGGAAGCACGTGGGAATGGCAGGAACTCCCGCGGCGTCGGAGCGCAGAGCTGGGAGCGAGGCGGCTGCAGGAGGGGCTGAGCCTGTAGCGATGGGCGGAGGGCCGGGGGCGCTGTTGTGGCAAAGAGCCTCAGCTTGGTCCTCGGGCCAGGGGAGCACCATGGCCAGACTGGCAATAGCTCTGGCAGGCATGCCGAGAAAGAACTGGAGGGGCACAGACTAGAGGGGAGAGGCCGGCAGAAGACTGGTGCAGTGGTTATTGGGGACATGATGGACACCCCGATCTCAAGCAGTATGGGGAAGGGGGTTCAGAAGAAAAGACATACCCAGATACTCCTGAGGTGGAGCTGACTGACCGGCAGGTGGGGAAGGGAAGGAGGGAGGGAAAAGAAGAAATGGACGATGCTTAAGTTTCCAGCCCGGGTGGCCGGTGGTATCGGCTCTTTTTCCCCATCGGTGGTGACAACAAGAATGACCTCAGCTGCTTGGCCAACTCTGAGAGTTGACCAGGAGCAGATACAGGGAACTGAATCTTGCAGAGGCCAAGGGCCAAGTGCCAAGCCAAGTGACCAATCTGAAACCTGAGTCACTAAATCCATAGGGTCAGCACAGATGGAAAAGAAGGAGTCTGGGTGCCTGGGGGTGGGCGTCCATTTGCCTCCTGTGCACCCAGAGTCATGATCGGAGTGTGGCAGGGGACGGCTGGGTGGACACAGGGGAGGGTCAGTGAGCCGGGCGCCGGGGCAGACTGTGGGGCAGAGGCGGTGGATCTGTAAGCAAAGCAAAGTCGTGGAAGCGATGGGCGTCGCGGGTGCCCGGAGGAGGAAGGAGCTCAGTACACGTGAACAAACTGGCATTCTGTTTTGTCTACGAGTCCCTTGTGAGGTGTTTGCTTTTTACATTCTTATTTTTTTATTGTGGTGGAGTATGAATAACATAAAATTTATCATTTTAGCCATTTGTAAATGTACACTTTAGTGACTTTAAATACATCCACAAGGTTGTGCAACCACCACCATTACCTGTACCCCAATTTTTTTTATCATCCCCAATAGAAACTCTGTACCCACCAAACGATAACTTGCCATTCTCCCCTGCCCTTGGCCTCTGGTAACCTCCGTTCTGCTTTCTATCTCTAGGAATTTGAATATTCTAGCTATCTCATATAAACAGAATCATACAATATTAGTCCTTTTGGGCCTGGCTTATTTTACTGAACAAAATGTTCTCCGGGTTCGTCTATGTCGTAAAGTGTGTCAGAATTTTATTTCTTTTTATGGCTGAAGAATATTGCATGGTGGTATACACCATGTGTTGTTCATCCATTCATCCGTCAGTGGGAACTTGGCTTGCTCCCACCTTCTGACTATTGTGAATAACACTGCTGTAAGCGTGGGTGTACAAATACCTGTTCGATTTCTGCATTCAAGTATTTTGAATATACACCCAGAAACAGAATTACTGGATCAGGTGGTAATTTCACGTTCAAGTTTTTGAGGAACTGCAGCACTGTTTCCCACAGCACTGCGCTGGATTACATTCCCACTAGCGATGCACGAGTGTTCCAATTTCTCTACATCTTTGCTGGCACTTGCTATTTTCTAGTTTTTTGTTTTTGTTTTTGTTTTTTTTTAATGTAGCCACCTTAGTAGGTCCTTGTGAGTTAAGAGTAAGATTGTTTCCCTCACACCAAACGTGCTCTTTGATGAAGAAAGTTGAGTTTCAGGTCTGATGACTGAGGACTGGACTCTGGATTCCATGAGCCACTCTGTGAGGTCTTGTCTGAGCTGACCTCTCTCTAAGGCTGTGGGTACACACACCAGCAAAGAAATTCATGTGGCAGTTTTTGCCAATGAGCCTTACAAAACTTTTTACACGTTATATGTTGGAAAATCGTTCAGTAGGGCACTGGTGATGTTAGGTGGGAGAACTGAGAATAGACCCCCAAAGAGACACTTTATTTAGACCATATTTCATCATTTTGCAAGGTGGCTCATAGCAGTGTTATGAATGGACTGAAGACAGGTGGCAGCATGATTTCCAAAGGCCTGGGTGTGCCTGTCACACAATATATAGCTTAAGGAGCAAAGACAGAGCCTCATGATGCTTCCATGTCATCCAGTCCTAATCAGATCCACGGCTACTGTATCAATGTGAAAACACAACAAGCAGCTACTAGGCTTGTAACCATTAAAACACTATTTTAATTTTGTTTTTACTATAAAAGTAATCTATTTTTTTCTTTTCTTTCCCTTCCTTTCCTTCCCTTTCTTTCTTTCTTTCTTTCTTTTGTTCTTCTTTCTTTCTCTTTCCTTCCCTTCCTTCCTTCCTCGCTCCCTCCCTTTCTTTCTTTCTTTCTTTCTTAGACAGAGTCTTGTTCTGTCGCAGTGGTTACAGTGCAGTGGCATTATCATAGTTCACTGCAACCTCAAACTCCTGGGCTCCAGTGATCCTCCTACCTCAGCCTCTCGAGTAGCTGGGACTGCGGGTGTGAGCCACCATACCTGGCTAATTTTTCTATTTTTAGTAGAGACGTGGTCTTGCTCTTGCTTAGGCTGATCTCGATCTCCTGACCTCAAGCAATCTTCCTGCCTCGGCCTCCCAGAGTGCTAGGATTCCTGGCGTGACCCACCATGCCCAGCCAGTAATATATTTTCAATAAGACATGTTAAAAATGAAATACAAAGAAGAAAAGGAAAGCTTCTGTAAGTATTCCCCAGAGATAGTCATCATTAAGAGTTTAATTTATAACCTTCCTAATTTTAGGTATAAAATTATACCTATTATCTTACATGTTACCTTGAAACGTGCCTTTCTTTTTTTTTTCTCTTAACTTAACAATAGATTAAGGGTACCTTTCTGGGTCAGGACACATACACCCGCCTTAATCTTTTAGGGGCTTGGGTAATATTCAGTTGTGTGGATGCATTGACATTTAACCATTCGCTATGACAATGGGTGCTCCCAGGGAACATCCTTAAACATATTATCTTCATGTTCTTATGTGATAAGCTTAGATTTTAAAAGAATAGCAAGACTTAGCAGTGTGATTTAGGAAATGATCTGTGAAAACTCTATTAAAGATACCTACCACTTCTACGCTTTGGTGTTTCTGTGACACTGTGATGAGACATTGACCTCTAGTTTAGGAAGTCACTGACACCCTGAAAGGGTAAGAGTCTTTCTCAGGTCTAGCTCTCTGACCCCTGTACCAAACTGCCTCTCACCTTCCACTGAAGATTCATATCATAGGTCTTATCATTATTTAACCATCTTTAAGTGACATTGAGCACATTTCACATTTTTGTGCAACTATTACCACCTTCCATCTCTAGAACTGTTTTCATTTTGCAAAATTGAAACTCTGTACTCATTAAACAAAAATTCCTCATTCCCCTCTCTCCCCAGCCCTAGCAACCACCATTCTAATTTCTGTCTCTATGAATTTGACTCTTCTAGGTACCTCATGTGAATGGAATCATACAGTATTTTTCATTTTATGACTGGCTTGTTTCATTTAGCATAATGTCCTCAAGGTTCATTCATGTGACAGTTGGGTGACAATTTTGTTTCTTTTTAAAGCTGAATAATATTCCATTGTATGTTTATACTACATTTTATTTCTCCATTCATCTGTCTATGGACACATGGGTTGTGTTCCCACCTTTTGGTTATTGGTCTGTTGCCCAGACTAGAGTGCAGTGGTGTGATCATAGCTCATTGCAACCTCCAATGTCTGGAGTCAAGCTATCCTCATGCCTCAGCCTCCCCAACTGCCTGGATTACAGGCCTGAGCCCCCACATTGAGCCCACAAGCTATTTTGACTGAATTGTCTTGCTGAGGAGAGGAAAAAGATTATGGGTGAACAACCAGGCATTCCTTTTACCTCCTTCATCCTGTGGGCCTAGTCTGGTGCTGAGAGCTTACGTGCAATATCTTATTGAATCCTTCCAACAACCTGACGGGGGGTTTCACCAGTGCACAACGGGAAACTGGAGCTGAGAGGGTTAAGCGCTTGTTCCGAATCGCAAACTGAATATCTTGTATGGGGGGAGGAGGAAGGAGGGGAGATTCAGTCAAGACTTCTGACACCCTAAGTCTTAACCTGAAACCCTCTCGTAATTCAGGGTCAATCACTACTACTCTAGAGCTTTATAAATGTTTACTTTCCCAAACTAATTTTTTTGTCATCTATTTCCTATTTCCCAGGAATGATTAACAACAGAATCCTTAAAACAAA
Source organism: Indri indri (assembly GCA_004363605.1). Classification (NCBI taxonomy): domain Eukaryota; kingdom Metazoa; phylum Chordata; class Mammalia; order Primates; family Indriidae; genus Indri; species Indri indri. The sequence continues at coordinate 11 of RJWJ010039717.1, read as the reverse complement.
GAACTCCTTGC
>RJWJ010039716.1:0-14322 GCA_004363605.1 Indri indri | reverse complement strand
CAAAGAAGGCTGCCCCCAAAATGGCTTTAGAAATTCTTGCCCTGGCCCCTTTCTACCAAGTCCCCACCATGAACAAAATGGAACTAAAGACAGATGCCTTTAAAAAGCCAGCTGACCCGCTGAAACCCTTGGTCCCCTCTAAGAGCAAACTCGCCACCACCGAGGCCAAGAGAATCATGTCGGTCCTGGAGGAGGCCATCTACAAGGTGGAGTTGGTGACAGTGCTGTCGTACGTGGCCTCCAACCCAGAGGACGTGGAGAAGGTGCTGGGCAAGGACATCCTGAGGGCAGTGAGAGAGCATGAGGACCTCTGCCAGGCGCTCCTGGAAAATATCAGGGACCTGGAGGAGAAAGAAAGGCGGCTGCAGGAGGAGGAAGAGCTGGAGGAGGAAGGGTGGCTCAGAGACCTCGACCTCTCCATAGAGGTGCAGAAATCCAGCCTCTTGCCACTTACGCAGCAGATCAAGGACTCCACCAGGAACGTCCTGAGACTCTTGCTCAGTAACCCCCCGGCTGTCGGGTTCCTGCAGATGCAGACCCGGGGCAGAAGCGCAGAAGCCCAGAAGTTTATTGACAGCCTGAGAGAGCTCCAGAGTTTCCTGTTTGAGAAGCTACTCACTGGCCCCATGGAAGCTAGGGATAAGGCCCAGTTCATTCAGGACATCAATAAACAAAATCGGAGGAACCAAGAAGTCATCGATGCTCTTGACAATGAATTGACAGCAAGAATGAAGATCAGGGATGCAGAGGTATTGCCACATGATATCGGTCAAGCTGTGGAAGAGGCCACACCGAGTATCCCAAATCTTTTTGTGGTTGGGTTTTTCCTCAATGATTTAAATAGCTTTTAAAAATGCATTTACCCTACAAAGATTGTTTCGAGCACTTACTGGGTGCCAAGTCTTGTAAATAAGCCCACGTGGTCTCAGCTTCCTGGAGTTCCCAGTAGGGAAGGTAGGTATTAAAGAACTCATTCCGTTACAGTTTTGAGAAGTACAATGAAGGGTAAGTACAGGGTGCAATAAGGGAGTGTTAGGAGAACAGAACTTAGACCAAAAGGACTAGGCACACTGAAGCCAAGACATGAAGAGTGTGAGGGGGTGAGCCAGGCAAGGGAAGTGAGGAAGAACTTTCTAAGTCAGGGGTCGGCAAACTTTTCCTACAAAGGGCCAGATAGTAAATACATTAAACTTTGTGGGCCAGATGGTCTCTGTTGCAACTACTCAACTCAACTCTGCCATTACAGTGTGAATGCTGCCATCGATAGTATGTAAATGGGCTATGTTCCAATAAAATTTTATTTACAGACACAGGTGGCTTGCTGGATTTGGCCTGTGGGCCTTGGTTTGCTGACCCCTGTTCTAGGTGGAGGGGAGTGCCTACCTAGGTCTTGAGATGGGAATAAGCCTGGCTGGTTTAGAAACCCAAAGAATGAGCCAGGTGCCGTGACTCACACCTGTAATCCCAGCATTCTGGGAGGCCGAGGCAGGAGGATCACTTGAGCCCAGGAGTTTGAGACCAGCCTGAGCAAGAGTGAGACCCCATCTCTAATAAAAATAGAAAAAAGTAGCCGGGCGTAGTGGTGTGCACCTAGGGTCCCAGCTACTCAGGAGGCTGAGGCAGGAGGATCGCTGCCCTTTAAGGACACACTTGGAAGGAGCACACGGTGCTTCCACGCACTTCTCTTAGCCACACCCAGCGACTAGAGTTGCCAGGAAAGGTAGTCTGTCACTGGGGCCACGTTCCCAGCTAAACATTCTACTCCACAGCATCTCTGGACAGAGCAGGTATGGGGACAGCCAGCCATTGCTGCTGTAGGCCACTCCCATTTCTATCCCCCACGACTGATGGAAGAGTCAAGGCCCTAGGAGGCTATCTGCTGCCTTCTCTCCCCCACGCACTCGGTCGGGCAGTTCTCACTGAATTTGTTTTTTAAGGCATTCATCAGACTTCATTGGTAAATGTGTGTGATTTGTGTGATCTCGTGGGGGTCTGGCTCCCTGCAAGAAATTAGGGACCTTGTCTCTTTTGGCTGGGCATTGTGTCCCCAGTGAGCCTGGCCCCAAAGAGGGGCAGGATGTATCCTTGCTGAGTGGACAGGTGACAGGCTGCTGGGTGCTCAGGCAGGGAGGGTACCATCTAGGGATAGCTAGAGGGCCTCAAGGGGCATTGCTGGTCCCTTTTGGGTGGTGGAACCAGCTTGGGGCTTTTAAGTGGGACTGATCTAGGGTCAAGTTCCATTTTTTCCTAGGTGGGCAAATTTCATCATGTCATCGAACGTCAGTATAAAATGGCAGGGAGCTGCCAATCGGGCATGGTATGGGGACCCTACAAGAAAAGCCCTGACTGCCCGTAACACTGCCTGATCTAAAACCTAGTGCCTAGCGCAGGAAGCCTTGTCTTCGGGGATAGGTTTGCCCCAAAGGCATGCCTCCCTCCCTGATTGCTGTGTGTGGGAAGTGAGTTCAGATCCCCTGTGGCCCTGCCACTAGCTAACTGCAGCTGACCCCAGCTCAGGGCTGTGGCATGAACAGCCACAGCACCGTTGTGTTCAGATGGAGACCCTAGTGTTTGTGAGAAGCCTTTGGAGCTTATTTACAAAACAGTCCCGTCCTCCGCCCCTGTTCTGTTCTAGAATTGACCCACAGCAGGGGACAAACCAGGGACAGGCCTCAAGGGAGAACACAGTGGCAATCCCAGCAGTGTGTGTTTATCTCACACCTTCGTGCATTGTGCCATGTGTCTCTGCCAATGGTACCATCCCCTGCTGAGCCCCCAGTGGGAGCATCGCTGTCCCAGACCTGCCCGGTGGCCTCACTCTGGCAGGCTTGTGCCCCTCACTCATGCAAGGAAATGAAGGCGGTGGCCAAGACCATGGGCTCTGAACCAGACAGGCCTGGCTTCAAATCTTCCGCTCTGCCGCCCCAGGCAGATGACTCCACCTCCTTGAGCCTCAGTTTCCTCGTCTGTAATCAGGCTGTCGCTGTCTCCTGTCGTGGGGTTAGGGGTAGAATTCAGCAAGGTAATGATGCAAGCGGTGTGCCCAGCCCTAGGGGAGGACACAGGAGTGGCCAGTGCTCCTGGGACTGTCATGCAGGAGTGAACGGAGCCCTTTCTCTTCCGGGCCCAGGTGGAGAAGGAGAACTCTGTGATCCAAGAACTGAAAAACCGCCTGCATCAGGTGCTCAAGTTCTCGGAGAACAGCCTCGTCCGAACCAAGCAGGAGGCCGAGAAGCAGCAGAAGGTGGACTTCTGGGCCTCGCAGGCCAGGGTGGCCAAGATCCAACAGGAGATCCTGATGCTGCGGTCACAGTTCCACAACCTGGTCACGGAGAACCGGGAGGCCGAGCAGGCGCTGAGAAAGGTGCCCTGGGAAGTGCGGAGGACGGGATGGTGGGGCCCCCAGGGCAGGGAAGGTGGCGGGGCTGTCCCATCACTCCTGGAGGTCCGGTGCTGGTCAGGGCAGGGAGCAGGGGAAACCCCAACCCAGGCCAATGTCCCCTGAGAGGCAGGAGGGAGCAGCACACAGGCCTGGGAACTGGGGGACAGAGAGACTGGGTCCCTGCCCCAGCATTGCTGCATGCCAGCTTTGCGACCTTGCGCAAGTCCCTCAACTCCGCCGACCCCGCAGGGATAGTAATACCCACCTTGTCAGATGCTGGATGCCAGATGCAGCGTAGAGGAAACGATGTAGCATGTGAACCTCAGGCAAATTCCTCAACCTCCTCTGAGCCTCTGTTTTCACATCTGGAAAATGGAAATGATAAAATCAGTCATAATGAATTGTTATGAGAATCACATGAGATGACAAGTAGAGAGCTGGGACATAGCAGGTGCTCTGTAGATATCTAAGCATTCTCTCTTCATCCTCTCAACCAATACCCCGGCCCAGCTTGCACCCAGCTTCCGAATCCCGGTCCTCGCAAAGGGGACCCTGTTCACACTTGTCCCCAGCCTCTTTTAGTGTCACAACTCTTGAGCGTCTGACGAAAGCCATAGCCCCTCCCCCAGAAAAAAGGTACAGATGACACACCCACCCTGGCACACAATTCTTGGGGGACCACGGACCCCCTGAAGCCAGCCCACCCATGGTTCCCAAGTTAAGAACTCCCGGTCTGCAGGATTAAGGAGTTGATTTATTTATTTTTAAGTAAGGTGAAATTTACATAATATAAAATTAACCATTTTAAAGTGAACGATTCAGTGGCATTTAGTACATTCACGGTGTTGTGCAGCCAGTACTTCTATCTGGTTCCAAATCATTACCACCTCAAAATGAAACTCTGTACCCACCAAGAAGGCACCCATTCCCTTCGTCCTCCGGGCCCCAGCAATCGCTGATCTGCTTTCTGTGTCTATGGATTTGCCTACTCCAGACACTTCACGTAAATGGAATCATACAGTATGTGGTCTTTTGTGCCTGGCTTCTTTCCCTGAGCACCGTGTTTTCAAGGTTCACCCGCATTAGAGCATGTATCAGTGCTTCGTTCCTTTTTACGGCTGAATAAGACTCCATTGTATGTATGGGAGCTGACTTTTTTTTTTTTTTTTTGAGACAGGGTCTCATTCTGTCGCCCAGGCTGGTGTGCAGTGGTGCAGTCATAGCTCATTGTAGCCTCGAACTCGTGGGCTCAAGCGATCCTCCCTCCTCAGCTTCCCAAGTAGCTAGGACTGCAGGCTTGTGCCACCGCATACAGCTAATTTATTATTATTATTCTATTTTTTTCTGGAGACTGGGTCTAGGTATCTTGCTCAGGCTGGTCTTGAACTCCTGGGCTCAAGGGATCCTCCTGCCTCGGACTCGCAAAATGCTGGGATCACAGGCGTGAGCCATCGCACCCGGCTGGAGCGGATCTTTTAAAAACTAAATTAGATCATGTCCCCCCACTGCATCCCCTCTCGCTCTCCCTTGCATGAGAATGCAAAGGCTTCTCCTGCTGACACTCCCTCTGTGACACAGACTCCCGCTCTGACTTTGTCGGGGACCACTCCTCCTGGCCACTCTGTCCCAGCCCCGCTGGCTCAATTTCTGTCCTTCAAACACCACGAGCTTGCTCCTTCTTCAGGGCTTTTGCACCTGCTGCTCTCACTGCCTGGAATGTGCTGGAACACCCATTAGCTCTGTGATCGTGGGCAAGTGAGTTAGCATGTCTGAGCCTCAGTCCCCCCATCCGTGGAATGGGGGAAAGAGCCTCCTTGTGTGAATGCAATTGTGAGGCATGTAAAGCCCCTGCCGCAGGGCCGGCTGCTGCAGACTGCTCGGTGCTGTTTAGTGTTCACATCATCCCACCCAGCAACGCCTCATTGGATCTTTTCAGAAGAAATACAAAGTGGAGACGGAAATCGAGAACTGGATCCAGAAATACGATACGGAGATGGCTGAAAAGCAGGTACGTGTCGCCGAGTAAGTCTGTCTCGCGTGCTTTTCCCAAGATCCTGGAGGAAGGGGAGGAGAAGCCCGAGGACGGTCCATGGATTGGGCCAAGTTCTGAGCCTCCCAGAGAGGCCCCAAGTGGCCTTCGGCAGGTCCCCTCCCTGTGTCTCCAGGAGCTGTCAGGCCTGGAGCGCAGGGGGAGAGGTGGGAGAGGAGGGAGCTGGAGCCGGGAGCCGCTAAGGCAAGTGCCTGACACGGGGCCTGGTGACCTTGGCTCCACGCGGTGTCCACATCCCACGACTCCATGCTCCCTCCCAGCTCAGCTCCTGCCCGCACCCCGCACACCTGTCGCCACCCCTGCACTTGGTCACTCAGCCAGTTTGTACTGAGTGCCTGGGAGGCACCAGGTGCTGGGATACAGCAGTGAAGAAAAGAAAGTCCCCGTTATCATTTGAAGGTTCCATTCTAGTGTCATTTACCAGCTGTGTGACCTTAAGCAAGGGCCTTGACCTTTCTGAGACCGTTTCTGCATCTGATCAACAGAAAGAAACAGTAATATCCATCTTTTGACTGAGGCAGGGATTCGGGGACACGCTATTGTTGCAAGTGTCTGTGGCCAGCACAGGATCTGGCCTGAAGGAGGTACCCAGGGATGGTAGCTACACGTTGGGGCACCCCCAAACCCTTCACCCAGCTCTGGGATAACATTGGTGGCCTGTGGCCATAACTTGGGAGCCAGGGAGGCCCAGGAAGCCTGGAGGTGACATCAGCCTGAGTGATCCAAAGCCTGGTGTGCTGTTCAGAGAAGGGCAAGTCAGGGCCTTGCTCTGTGTGGCTGTGAGTGCCCCAGGGAGGGGAGCTTTGCAGGCCAGTGCTGTTGTTTCTCTGGAGGGCTGTGGGTTCCTTGCTGGCAGGGAGCTTGTCCACACAGCTCTATGTCCTCTGGAAGTGCTCTGCTTATGGTACATGCTTGGTAAATGTTAGAGGCGGGAGGGAAAATAGGTGTAAATTACAGCAGGAGAGACTGCAGTTAGACACAAGAAAGAACTCTGGGACTCAGTGTGGGACCTGAGGAAATTCTTTCTACTCTTGGTATCTTTGTGATACTGACCGCTTCCAAGGCAGCAGCTTCCACTTCTTGTGTCCCCACTGGGTGCCTGGCACCATGTCCAGTACGTCTGTCCATCCTGGAAACAGCCCCCAGGTTTGGGATTGTCCCGTTTCAGATGCACAAAAACAAAGGCCTGAAAGCTGAATTCCCTTAAGGTGTGGTGGAGCTGGGATTTACAACCGCCCGACTCACAAGCCCACGATCTTTTCACGCCATGGAGTTGTTTCAGCCGGGTGCTGCCCAGAACCTGGACGGACCCCCTCCCCTCTCCTGATCTCAGCAGGGCCGCGATGCAGAAAGGCTCCGCTTAGTGTCATTGCCCGGGCATTTGGGAGCGGTGGGGACGCACGTGGAGGGTGGAAGGCCGCACTCTGTGCCTGGCGACCCAGCCTCGCCCCTCCCGCAGGAGGAGTACGAGGACCTGGACCTCGTCCACAAGGAGGAGAAGGTGCAGCTGCGGGAGCTGAAGCAGAGGCACGACGTGCTGCTGGAGGAGTTTGCGCAGATCCGGGAGGAGCGGGAGATCCTGTCCAAGAAGCGGCTGGAGGCCGAGCAGGAGATGGTGCGCATGGCGCGCGCCGCCACGCTCATCCAGGCCGTGTGGAAGGCCTACCTCGTGCGCTCCCTGCTCAGATCCAAGAAGAAGAAGCGGGGCAAGGGCAAGGGGAAGGGCAAAGAGAAGGGCAAGGCGAAGGGCAAAGAGAAGGGCAAGGAGAAGCGCAAGGGCAAGAAATGAGCCCCCACCCGGAGCGCTCCTGACCCCAGCACTGACTGCGCGCTCGTCCTCCCAGAGATCGCCAGAGATCGGGCCAGGGAGCCACCGGAATGGACGGCCCTGCAGTTCACGTTTTTAATGATCTTTTAAAATTCAAAAACATTTTAAATCACATTCATAGTAACAGGCTACAAATAAACCTCACTTTCCCCAGGGCTGTTGGCTGTGTGTGCCGGTGCCTGTAGATAGCCAGTTTCCACGAGGAGTGTGCGGGCCGGGTGTCAGCCCACAGGTGACCGTTCCTTACTTCAGCCTCCGCGGGGAACCAGACCGCAGCTGCAGCCCCCTCTGTCCCAGCCCAGAATCAGCCATGGCCGTGATGGTGGCAGGGTGTGGGGCACAGCTGGCACAGCGGGCACGGAGGCGGACGAGAACTGCGGGAGGAGCAGGGCCTCGGGTTTCAGGCTACCCACCGCCCTGTTCCGGGATCACCAACCTGCCTGCAACTCCTTCCGCCTCCAGCACCGCGAAAGCTCGGGCGCCATCCTGCGGTCGCAGTGGCCAGCAGCCTCACACTGGCTTTATTTGGTGCCCACGGAGTTGAACAGTTGCTTTTTTAATTAGTTCCTGACATGTGAAAAATCAGGGGCTAACACATAGATATCCAACTTTGTCTTTTTTGGAAAAATCTCACTGTCCAGGTACCCCGGGCATGCGTGTTTTCCAGAGCTCAGCAGCTATGTGCCCCTTTAGTTGGTTTGCCACAGTCCCCACCACTCCCAACTGTCTCCCAGATACGGTGGCCTAGTGTCAGCTAGCCCTTAGCATCACACTCCGCTACTGCTAGCTCTTACTATAGCTGGGAGAAAAAAGAGGTATTTTTGGTCCACGTCTATTAAAACACAGGGGAAGGGGGAAAAGGCCAATGAGAGGTGGCTATTTCAAGAAAAACCGAGCATGTGTGTGTGTTGGGGGTGGGTACCACTCTCTGTGAAAGTTCTAGGAGTTTAAACATCCTCCATGTTTAAAATGCAAAGCATGTCTGTCCATGCGAGTGCAGCTGGTCTGCCTCCCTTATGGCCTGTCTGACCCCGCAGGCATCTGCATGTGTCCCTGGTCCTGGCCACTGTGGGTCCCTCCCCAGCAGTGTCCGCTCTCCCCGTCCCCAAGGCAGGGATACCAAACCAATGATGTGGCTTCCAACTGGGCTCCCTGGAAGCCCAGCGCTCCCTGGGGGTGCCTTAGGGGAAGATGGGGGCAAGAGGTGCAAAGCCCAGCCCCCACCTCCAAATCAACCAGGGCAGGATGCTGGGATTCTGGGTGCAACTCCACGTGGGCAAAGGCTTTGCTGTTTTTCATAAGCCCAGGGCTCCACCCTAAGTGCTCTCCAGATGCAGGTGTCACTGTTTGGCCTTCTTGGACCTGCGCCTGGCAAAGTCCTAGCCATTTTTTTAAGATGGGAAATGTATATATATGTTAATATATAACTTAAAAAGAAAACAAAAAAACTAGGGTCCATATTCTGAGTTCAGGAAGAACCAGCCAACCGATTACTTGGGGCATTAGCTGGAAACCGATGGGAGGAGCCCAGCATTGCAGGGAGCCTGTGTTCCAAACTCCAGTCACCCACTTGCCACTGCCATGATCTCCGCCACACCCTTGCACTACCTGTTGTATTATTTGTTATCTAAATAGACTCGGGCCTAATAATGGCCTCTACCCTAAGGAAAAAGGAATGTGAACACTCATGGCTTTGACGAGCTACTGATATATTTAATACATGAAAATAAATACATGATGATTGAAATGAAAAACTGTTCACCCACGTATCACCCAGATGCCCTTGTGTCCCCCACGGGCCACATAGAGCCTGGGAGAACTCCTCTGAGGCCTCCAGACTCAGCCGGAAACTAATCCTGAGCAGGAAGCTTGGCTTGAAGGGAGAGGAAGGGACCCTCCAGGTTGGCAATCTCACTTTTCTCACACTTGGTAGCAAGACAACATGAGACGAGGTGGAGGGCCCCTAGGTTGGCACTGATTTGGAATGTGGCTGAGACAGGGCTGGAGAGAGGCATCTTAAGGGGTGTCCCCCAAAACAACATTGGGGGGAGAAAGGCAGGGAGCAATAAGAGATTGTCAGGATAAAGAGAGGCACTGCCCACCCAGCTATGTCTGCCTTCATGGGGGCTTCTCCGATGCCTGGGGGTTACCCAGGTGACACTGAAGACCCCAGCCAGGGGCTACACCCTCCCACGATCCCATGGGCAACCCTGATGAAAGAACCTCATTTCCAAGGTGGCTTTGGTTTCTGGGTAGCCCCACCTCGGCGGGGGGTAGCTGGGACTGAAATACTCAGTGAGCTAGCCCTGGGAGTTACCAGGGGGCTCTGGAAGGTGACCCCTGATGTGGAAGGCCTGGGACCCTGAGGTCCATTTGTGTGGGGGGCACTGGTGGCTGGGGGACAAGTGCTGGGGACATTCAGGTGGGTGAGGGAATGGGAACGTCCCCGCCTCAGAGGACGTGGAGAGTCTAACCCATCCACTGACAGCTTCCTGGAGTCTGCTGCCACCCTGGGCTCTGCCTTCGAGGGACCAGCCGGGTGAATGGCTCGCAGTGGGGTCTCCCTGGAGCGGGGCGAGTGGCTATCCCTGGGGGTAGCCGGCGGCGTCCAGAAGAGGGCACGGAGTTTCGCAGCATCCCCCTTGGCCATCCACGGGGACTCCCGGCTGGCACCCTCAGGTCGGGAGCCAAACAGCGACTCGTCACAGTAAGATGGAGTGTGGCTGATCAGTCTGGCAAAGGGAAGAGAAATACAGTGAGCTGGGGAACGAGCAACACCTAAAAACCTTAAACCCCGCCCCACCAGACACCTGCAGCAGCAGAGAAGGGTTGCTTATAGATCCTGGGAGTCCTTGTCCCCCAGACTGGCACCCACAGCGAGGCCAGAGCCCTCTCGCGCATCACTGCCCCATCTCTTGTTTTTCCCCCACATTCTGACCCAGCTCCCTGGCATGTGCCCTAGGTCTGGCCAATTTGCATATTCCATCCTCCTGGCTGCACTGATTGGTCCAGGAATGGCCAGATGACCCAAGTTTGTCCAATCAGAGTCTGCCTTAGGACCTTGGCCAAAAATACTAGGAAAGGGATGTTTTTCTACCACCTGGCATTGCTCCTTGCTAAGCTGAAAGGATGTCAGCCCAAAGCAGCTTGAGGACACCTCACTCCTACTAGAGACTGAAGGACATGCAGGGAAAGCAGCACTAAGATGGAGACAATCCCAACTACAGTTTGAGCCCATTACATAAGCCCCAAACATCCTTTTTCTAGGGAAGCCAGTTTCAGTAAGTTTCCTGTCACTTGCAACCAGGAGTCCCAAGTAATTAATCCAATCTTAGTCTTTACAGCCTTCACAGTTTTTCTTTCACCCACCACTTTCTCTCTCAAATATAGTAGGCCCCCCGTACTATATTTGAAATTGCCAAACACAGTGTCTGGCATGTATAGGGTGATCAGTTTGAGCTTCTATTATAAAGCCGGCCTGGCTTCACCACCAGAGAAGCTTTTTAAAATTCTAGATATTTACCGAGGGCTTTTCATTTGCAGGCCCAGGGCTCAGCACGTCACAGGCATTATCTCATAATTTCTTCCAACATGCATATAAGGTAGATGTCAAAATTAATCCCATTTTACAGATAAGGAAACTGAGGCACGGGTAGGGTAAGGCCCCACAGCAAGAATGCGGCATAGACAAGATTCGAATCCAGCCTGGCACAAGGATCCAAACTATCAACTTCTAACGCAGACATGAGTGCTTTCTAGGCCTCTTATTTTTAGTTAGGTTCATTTGCCAACTACTTTTTTTTATTAATTCAACAAATATTCACGGCATATACCTACAAGGCGCCAGACCCATGGTTTTGGGCCAGGACTGAGTGTTTCCATCCCCAAACTGCAAGTCTTTGACGCCTGCATCTGTCTGGAGCTAAGGTGTTTGTTCAGAAACTTCTCTACCTCTTACGTATCCCCCCGACTTATCAGTATAAAGAAGAAAATTCCGTCCTCTAGGTGAGCATGGCGTTGACTGCCGCCTCCCTTGTCATGGACACCATACTTCTGTTGATGTAGCCGACGTTCATATCTGTGTTTTCGGCCATGTCGTGGGAATGTTGCAGGTGTTAGTGTTGCTAGTCTCAACCTTACCCTGCTTTGTGGTCTACAGAACTGTCAACTACGTCGCCCTCAACCTGACATGATAATAACTGATTCTTGCTTATACCTCTGTTGATTTTATCTCTTTTAATAGGTACCATTTCCATTCTCATTTCTCTCATCTGACATATGTCCCCCTGGTTCATAACGCACCCTAAATTTAGTTGGCCAGTTGTTATGGACTGAATTGCGTCATGCCCCAAATGCATATGCTGAAGTCTAACCCCAAATGTGACTATATTATTTATATTAATTTGAGGTAATTAAGGCTAAATAGGTTATAAGGGTGGGGCCCTAATACTGTTGTCCTTATAATGAGAGGAAGAGACACCAGGAGGGCGTGCATAGAGAAAAGGCCGTGTGAGGACACAGTGAGAAAGTGGTCATCTGCAAGCCAAGGAGAGAGGCCTCAATCCCACTAGGTAGGGACCACTGGTCTTATTTTCCACATGAAAACTGCAGCTCAGAGAGGTCAAGGTGCTTGCCCAAGGTCACAGAGTAGGTGAATAGCGGGGCAGTAACAGGAACCCAGGTGGGTACACCAAGCGCAGGAATGCATCTCCCCACCCTATTACCTGTATTTGTTCTTCTTCCTTGGTGTGAGGGTCGGGGTGATGCCCCTGGAGAGGGTGGTCTCACAGTTCCCCTGGGCCCCCGAGGTCTGCGATGCCCCTGTGCCCACTCCTCTGGTTCTGTTAGCCTTCTCCACCCAGGGTGGGTCAAAGCCTGGTGGGGCGGTGCGGGTGCCTGCAGGGCTGCCAAACAGAGTCTCATCCACGTACGATGCCCTGGCCTTGACCCGGTAGCCACCCCGGCAGCGGTGTTGAAGGTGGAGGGTCTGCATCCCACTGATGGTCAGCTCCATAGGGGTCTTCATGCTACCTGTGGTCCTGGGTTACAGCAGGTGTGCTCTGCCCGCCAGGCCCTGCCTCCAAGGCTCCCTGTGAAAGGGGGTCAGGGTGGCACCCCTGAGCCAACGCAGTGCCAGTGGAGGAAGACTGGCAGTCTCTGAAGTCCTCATCCCAAGGGCGAAAGGGCCTAGTTCCCCCTCAACCAGTCTTCCTCAAAGGGGAGCTGTCAACCTCAGGGGGTATTTAGGACATCTGACTTTTTTTAGTTGTCATAGTGATGGGGAAAGGGGTGCTTCTGGCAAATATTTAATGAAAAAATAAAAATGCACTTCCAGCATACAGTGTGTGCCCAACAAATATTTATAGAATGACTATGGGGTGAAGGAGAGATGGCACCTGTGCCTAGTTGGCACCAACCAGAAACAACCTATGGTGGGAGTAGGAGACAGGCACTTCCCTATATCCTGCTTATATCTGTAGGGGTGGGGACAATGATAGCCAGTATTGATCTCATGCTTACCTCGTGCAAAGAGCTTTACAAGCATTGTCTCATTTAATCCTCTCAACGGCACTGTAAAGTAGCTTCGATTTTGTCCATTTTACGGATCACAAAACTGAGGCTTCAAAGGGTGAAGTCACATTTGCAGGTCACACCTATAAAGCAAAAACATCGGAAGTGGAACCTGGTATGAATCCAGAGCTGGCGCGCTTTACTCTGCTCCTGGGAGATCACGCGCCCCCGCCTACCCCACCCCCCCGCCACCACCCCACATTCTGTGATCCCCAAATCAATAGCCGGGTGGGTTCCCGCGGCCCCTGCATTCTTGAGCTATTCCCCTACTTGCGCATCTTGGCTCATGGGTGTCAGACAGAAATCCCAGTGCCGCCTCCCCGCACCTCTCTTCCACCAGGTCTGCACCCCTAGACGAAGGCGCAGGGCCTTGCATCAGGGATCCCCGCCAACCTGAAGTCTGGAATCCCGGGGGCACGGGACCCGCAACATCCCAGGCCACCCCAGGGGCAGCGCGAGGCCGGTCCTAGCGACGTGTGACCGGCGCGCGCAGCAGGCAAACAGCAACAGGCGCTGCGCGCGGCCCCTACCATTCGCGTCCGGGGGTGGGGAGCCGCGTTCCGACATAGACGCGGCGCCTCTCCCTACGCCGCGCAGTGGGTGCGTCCGCGCAGACTCCGCCCTCCCGGTTCCGGGCGCCGGGCCCCCATGGCGGCCGGCACGGGCGCGGCGGCCGGACCTCGGTCGCGAGCCGCCATGGCCCAGTGGAGGAAGAAGAAGGGGCTCCGGAAACGCCGGGGCGCGGCCTCCCAGACCCGCAGCAGCGACTCGGAGGACGGCGAGTTCGAGATCCAGGCGGAAGATGACGCCCGGGCCCGAAAGGTAGGGGCGCGGGGCAGGACGCGCACCCGGGCCCGAGACCGGCTCCGGACAGCGCCGCGAGGCCTGCTCCCCAGCCGAGGAGGGGCACCGCAGGCGGTGGGGACGAAGTCTGCAGGCCCGGGGACGGGGGTCCGCGCCGCCGGCCCGAGCACGTGTCTCGGGGCCCGTCGCCGCGGGTCCCCGGGCCGGAGCCTCCAGAGTCCCGGGCTTGGGCCTGCGGGTCTTCCTGCCGCTGTCAGTCGCGAGCCCCTCATTGGCTACCTCCTGCCCAGGGGGCGGGCGCTACTGCCTTTTCGTCCAATGAAAAGTGCGGGTGCACAAGCTCTGACTTTGAGAGTTTGGGGCGTTCTCCCGAGGCTGAGTTAAGGGGTGGCCAGATCTGGTGGCTCGAGACAGTGACGCCAAAACTCTGGGGAACTTAATAGGAAGTTACACTCGCGCTAAGAGCTTTACAAGCCCTATCGTTTAATCCTGTGGCTCACACCTGTGAGCGGTGGTTCACACCTGTGATCCCAGCGCTCCGGGAGGCCGCGGCGGGAGGGTCGCTGGAACTCAGGAGTTGGAGACCAGCCTGAGCAAGAGCGAGACCCTGTCTCTGCTAAAAATAGGAAAAATTAGCCGGGCATGGTAGCACGCGCCTGTAGTCCAGCTACTTGGGAGGCTGAGGCA
>RJWJ010039715.1:0-14320 GCA_004363605.1 Indri indri | reverse complement strand
TTTTCTCACTTGTCATGCCTTTCAATTACATCTTTCACACCGCATTATCCACAAAGCTGCTGGGGGATGTTCAAATCAAGGGTGACTACAAAAGTCAAGATTCAAGGAACTTAGATTTGCTTGAATAATAGCTATAGAACAAACTATTTCCTAGGTGAATATCAAAACAGGGAATTAATCTAATTTTCCATCCTTTATATTTATGACTATTCATCTCAAATAATATAATTCAGAAGTTTTAAACAAATGCCATGACTGCATCCTGAAAGGATGTACTTGGGATAATACTGTGTCGAGAGACACAGGAAAAATTATTCGAAACCCACAACTGCCATTCACCCCCCTCCACACACTGGTGTCCATTTCTGCATAATTTGTCTTCTAAAAGTAGATGTCAGTTCCAAACAAATACATTCCTATCTGTGATAAAAATTATCCTTGTGCCATTTCTTTTCTCCTTTTCTCCTCCTATATCATCCCTTACTGGTAGTTTACCTGTTAAAAATGGGAGAAAACACCATTATTACTAATCTTCAGCATAATTCATGATAAAAATGCACCCATCATTGAGCACATTTATTTGTGACATTAAAAAAAAAATAGAAAGTGAGAAGACCCACTTGGACCCCCAAAGTTGGTATAAAGGTTATTTTATACCAACCTTTAAAGTGAAACATTTGAGCTGCAGAAAATGCAGCAAGAAATCTTATCTGAATTTCTGTTATCTGACTAAAGCAGAATCTCCCCAAAATACAGCTGCCATTAATCCCACTGGGAGGCAGTTTCCCAGGAATTCAGCTACCATGGAGACATATTGCCTATTCCCAACAGCATCTAAAAGCCCAGTGGTCTTTTAAAACCTTCATGCTTTCCCACTGAAGCCCAGAGTGCCCTCTCTCCATCTTTGTTAAGTTTGTATATAAATCTTCCCACCTTTGTTAAGTTGATAGATAAACCTTTATCTCACCTATTCACTGAGCAGCTCTCCTGTGCATGTGTAAATAAATGCTGTCTTTTTTCTCGTTAATCTGTCTGTGGTCAGTTAATTTATAGGCCTCCAACTACTGGACCCAAGTTGGGAGAGGAAAAAGTTTTTCCTCCCAACAAAAACAAAATGGAGCTTTGAAATAAAATAGGTCATTACTTGATATTCCAGCATATTTCATTCATCAAGTTTCTGGGTTCAAAAACTATAAAGTTAGCAAGTGAATATTATTATAATCATATCGGATATGTTAAATGATATGGCTGCAATAAGATGGGCACTCTGAAATGCTTCTAGTGAACTGGAAATTGGCACCATTTTCTGGAAAGCAATTTTTCAGTATGTATCAAGAATGTTAACAATGTTCGTGCCTTTAGGCATAAACATTTTATTTCTAGGCATCAAAGGAGATGATTAGAGATGCTCTCAAATATTTATTTAAAGAACTTTCCAACACACTGTGTATCTATTATTTGCAAGAACAAAAATCACAAACAATTTAAATGTCCAATAATAAAGAATAGTTAAGTAAAATGTAAAGAAAGGGCTAAAATCAAGCCATAAAACTGTGTGATCTAAATTATGTTTGATATACATTTGGAAAGGAATCTAGAAGAAAATATATCAAAATGCCAATAGTTGTTTTCTCTAACCTAAAGAATTATGGGCGATTTTTTTCCTTCTTAGACTAAGAGGGAGAAAAAAAAAAAGACCAAGCTGCAGGTAAAAGAATCAAAATGTACCATAATTACCCATGAACCCTGTTAGTAAACATGTCTGGAGAGTTGGATCAAGAGACAGGGAAGGATTTGAAGTATTTTCAAAATCAAAGCACACAGCAGTGTGTGTGTATGTGTGGGTGTGGGGGGGGGAGGATTTGTCAACATGCACCCTGACTTGTTTACATCCACATTTGACCAACATTATTTGAGTTCCCATTGTACACAAAATCCCATGCCAGGCCTTTTCTTTTCCTTCTTTATATCCTTGCTCTCACAAAGACATAATGTTAATCGTTGGAATTTGCTATAAGTAGTCACTGAATGGGTTAAACATTTAAATACTAAACCACTTGGTTAAATATGTTATAGAAATTTCTGCTGCGGCTGGGTGCAGTGGTTCACATCAGTAATCCCAACACTTTGGGAGGCAGAGGCGGGAGGATTGCTTGAGCCCAGATATTTGAGGTTACAGTGAGCTATGATCAAGCCACTCCACTCTACCCTGGGCAACAGAGCAAGAAGCTGTCTCTTAAAAGAAAAAAAAAAAAAAAAAAAAAAAAAAAAAAAAAAAAAAAAAAAAAAAAAAAAAGAGAACAAAAATTAAATTTCTGCCGCAACCTACAAAGATAATATTTTAGTAAAGAAAGGAAATGTAATTAAAAACTCAACTCTCATACAATCATGTACCTTTCAAATGTACAGAGCACTAGAAATAAAAACCCCAAACTTAGTATTTTGAGAAGGAAGCTTAAATATTTATTATTTCTAATTTTAATATACAACTCAAAAAATTCCCTGAGGAACCAGCTACCAGTACAAATTTATATAAACATAATTAATAACAATAGCATAGCCAGCAATAATGAGGCTATAAACGTAATTAACAGCAGCAGTTACTAAATGAGTGGCACTTTAATAGCCCGAAGAGTCACTTGAAAGCATTCTGCAGCTGCTCATTTCTGTGCTGTTTGCCTGAGTAAAGTGGCTCTCTACCCAAATGAAAGTCACATCTGATAGCCAAGAACCAGAATCAGAGCTACATTTAAACATTAGACTGGCATTGAAAAATCCCCCAGGAAAATCCGTCCACTGCTTAACTCACAGTTGAGTTGCCCACTCCCTGGTTCGCTGTCGGTGAGGGTGAGGGGAGATGCGGGAGATTAGGAACAGGGCTGCAGCTCTAACCACGGGACGTGGGGAGGCAGAAAATCGTATTTACTCAAGGATTCCCTTAAACTGAAAACTGAAGGTTCCAGTGGAAATGCCGACATTGCAGGTTACTGGGTGGGGGCTAAAGGGAAGGAAGGATACATGAACTCTTGCATCTCCCCAACACGATCTGTGTTTTATGTTGAAATACTCCAGCATCAATCCTGAGGGGGGTGTGTGTGTGTGTGTATTCATGTTAGGCTGTCCCCAACAGTTACTCGTTACTATCTGAAGTACCCCAAGCAGAAATCCATAGATAGTGGTGTTAGTGAGCGTTTGGAAGATCCTGATCAGCGTTCACATTCCTAGAGGTGGTTTCACAAAAGCTTCTAACTCCTCCGAATCTGCATGGGAAAGTTCATCAGTTAGTGTAAAAGGACATTAGAAATCAGTTTTCAAAGGTGAAATGAAGGATATGAGGGATGTGCGGACTGCCATGCAAAGGGTGTCGGGCTTAGCTAGCCTAACGAGCTAGCACTTTCAGAGGAGGGCCCAGAACTTCATTCAGGACTCTGTCCCACCACTTCCTGAAGGACTCTGCCCGAACAGGAAGCCATCTGATCCTGCTATCAGACCCTGGAGTGCCTAAAAGCACAGATGGGAGACTCCCTGGGTTCACAGAATGGTTGTATGAGTGTTTTAGGTGGTGTATGAATCTCCTTGTTAATAAATGTTTCTATGTGTTGCAGAATCAGGTCTGAGGCTGGTTTTCATGATCCCAGAGTAGCTGGTGGAGGGACAGTAGAGAAAGGAAGACTTAGGGACCTCGTGGCTGACTTATCCGATTGCAGGAGGCTGCGAGTCACCAGTAAGAACTGCCAGATTGGCTTAGGCCACTCTTCAATACCTTCAACACCCAACACCCCCTCCCCCATACACGCACAGTGAAGATCTAGTAGTGAGAAAACAAGGTGATGTGGAAGAGAAAAAACGGTCATAAGTTCTGGTGACCAGGAGCTTAAATTGTAATAGCCATTAGTTTTCTCTTAAAGGCCAAAACCACGGTGCAGAGCCAGTGGGGAAGGGTACGATGAAAAGTGGAAACACCTTCAGTCCAGCCCGGTGGCAGCAGCAGTCCAAACAGCATGGGGCTAGGAGTCAGGAAACCTAGGTTCTAGTCTAGCTCTCACAATTAGTTAGCAATGACCTTAACTTCTCAGCTTCCATTTTGTGGATGGCCTTTGACTCTTCACCTGATAGTTATGAAGCTCATATGAGAAGAGATGAGGAAGAAAGTGTGGTATACTGTAAAACCCTATACATATGTAAGTTTTGTGCCAGGGCAATAAATATTGAGTATGTACTATGTGTAGATCCTATGCTAGGCTGCATATTCCAGGCATTTCAAAAGTGAGCAAAAAGATTATGCTTACAAAAAGACTTGCATAAAAGCTTTATTCATATTAGCTTCAAACTAGAAATAGCCCAGGTGACCATCAATAAGTGAATAAACGAATTATGTTATATCTGTCCAATGGAATACTACTCGGCACTAAGATGGGTATGGATTACTGACACAGGCAAAAAAGAAAAGGATGAATTTCAAAAATATGCTGAGTGAAAGACATCTTCTGCAAAATAGCATATACTCTATGTACCTACCCAAAACAGTATATTACTATATGCTTCTAGAACTGTATGAAGTTCTGAAACAGGCTGAGAAAAATCAGAACCTTGGTTACCTCGGTGTGGGCAGGTAGGGTGGAGATTGACTGGGAAGAGGCATTAGCATTAACATTCTGGGCGATAATAATGTCTGCAGCTTGGTTAGGGATTGCGTTACACAGGTATGTGCATCTGTCAAAACTCATTGAATGAGAAATGTAAAATTTGTGCATGTTGTAAATTTTAGCTTAAAAATACATATTGAACTCCAGTTAGTGATATGCATGCTGAACTCTTTAGTGGTAAAGTGTACTGATTTATGCAATTTAATTTAAAATATATCAAAAATAAGATGGAGGGAGGGATGAATACATGTGTAGACCATGATAAAGCAAATATAATAAAGCATTAATTGTAAAGTATAGGTGGTGGGTGCATAGCACCCACTACATAATTACTTGAGGTTTTCTGTTTGAAAATGATCCTAATAAAATGTTGGGAAGGTCCCTGACCACTCTCCCCTCCCTTTCCCTTTGCCAAGCAATTTTAAGATATTAAGAAAATAAAAGTTTGTGTGATAAACAGCTGCTATAAGAACACAGTTTTCAATGCATCATGAAAATTGCATTGTCTACAAATCTTGCTTGCATCCTTTAATTATTGAAGAACTCTCTGGTAGTAAGTAGCTCCATTTGATTTGGAACAACATGTTATTTTAATGGCCTTTAAGAAGATTTAGAGAAAATAATTCCACTTTCTAATACAATACATATAGGACAATTTCCAGAATGTATGTATCTCTATATCAAAGCTACCTCTGATAAGCAATACTGGACACTGAGTTAATATATTGTGTGTTATTTACAGAATAAAATATGCAGAATACGTACATATTCCATCGACGAGCTGTTAGCAACCAGCACATTTGAGCCATATAATCATACCCTGGAGTGGGATTGCAAAAAGGCAACTACTGAACCAACTTATTTTCTCTTAGCTATCAAGGCCTCAAATGCAGGTGGCTGCTACCAGGTAAATGATGTTACCTTTGGATAAGACACTGTAGATGGATATGCTTGAAATAAAAATGATAAAAGAAAAAATGATAAAGGAAGTAGAAATTGTACATGATTCATCTGCCTCCAGATATTATCTGTGAAGGCGTTAAAAATAAGACATTGTTCATCGCAGTTTATTTTAGCTATGCCAGAGAAAGGCCTTCCACATCCTTGTGTCACTGTGGGTCAGCTGCTCCAGGCCCCGCCCACCCAGGCTGGATCTCAGGAGGAGGTGGGGACACAAGGACCTGCAGACCATGCCCCGAGTTTGCACTGGATCCTCAGTTTGCTCAGGCCTTCTGGCATTTCGCTTCCCTCCACCGCCTCACCCCCCTGAGCTGGGGGTGCCGTGCGGACCTGCGATCCAGCCGGCTAGGTCATTCTTCCATCCCGCATGTGTTATTCCCACCTGCCCTCACCTACCTCGTGCCACATACTGTTCCCACTGCTGGGAATTTGGCGGTGAATAAGATAAAGACCCTGTTCTGATGACGTCCACATTCTATTGGGAGAAATAGACGATAAACAACTAAATGACCATCACATCAGCTGGCGATGGGAGTGGGGGAAAGAAACAGAGCAGGGTAACCCAGTTTGCTCAGCTGAAAACGGGGTAATGATACCTTCTCTCGGGTGGGAGGTGGGGCTGACAATATGGTGCTTTCTCTTCTTTTCTTACCCTTTCCCACAAATTTGGAAATGGAGCAATAAAATTTCTCTGTAGGGCTTACAGCCATAAAACAAACAAAAAATGGACCAAAACAGTGACATGCAAAGAGAAAATTTGCTCTCAAAGTAAGACTACAACTTATTGAATATTAATATTAATATGAATATAATTACTCAATACTCAATAACATTAATATTAATATTACCCAATATTAAAATGTTGAAAGAAAGGAGGTGTCAGCCCAACTGGTGACGGTCGACATCAGTGGCACGGCAAGCAGAGATGAGGGAGGCTAGTGTCCCCCTCGCTGTGAGAGCAAACTTAGCATCCAGCCTCACAGTGGGCAGGTCAGTGTTGGAGCCAAGACTCTCACAGGCTGTGACCCTGCCAGCAAGATCCCCGACCTCACTCAGCCTGCACTGCTTCCGTTCATAAACAACCTTCTGGTCTGGATTTATGCTCTCATAGAAACTTGCCTTCAGATAGAATGTTCTGGTCAGAAAACAATGTATCTGGTTCACAGGACCGTTTTTTTCCTTCTCACCACAAAATAACCAGCCGACATTTCTGTTTTTATACATCAGTTCCTTATGAATCAAGAAAGTGTGTGTCAGTCTCGTAGGCACCCATTCACCTCTGGCTGTGCAAATCTGCATTTTGACCTAACAGAGCTGAGACCTAGACCTCAGGAAATGGTCACCCTTCTGAGATAGTTACTATGTGGGGTCCTGTCCAGGGACGAGCCTTCCTTAACTGCTTGCTTCCTCAAAGAGCAAGGTGGAATGATTGGGAAAATTAAAGGCAATGTGTGCAAAGTGCTTATCAGAAGATGGAACATAGTAGATGTTCAATAAAAGATACAAGCCACACAACGCCAGAAGGATTTGGCCCTTGTTCCCTCTGGGCAGTGAACATACTCTCAAGCGTAGCACAACATGCCTCCCCACGCCCTCTCAGGGCTGCCTTAACCAGCCCTGAGTGCAGCCGCCACCCCTGAAGTATGTGGTTGGCATCTCCCTGCACCACGGACACCCAGAAAGAACTCTGGCCAGTCTGCCCTTCACACCATCCCCACAAACAGCCACGGCTTGCCCTCCGAAGAGCCCAGCTGCCTACCTGCCCATCTGCCGACGTCCATGTCGTGAGCAGCAAGGACCGTGCTGCAGCCCCACTGCTGAGAACAGCCTGTGGCTTGTGGTCTGTCTGAGCACACCTGCAGCCCTCTCCCTTCCAGCTAACTGAGAAACCACAGAGCGAGGCATCATGCTGCCCTCTGCTCACTGCAAACATTGGTACAGAATCGGCCCTGCCAAGCAGGCAGTAAAAAACAGTTACTGGAAAATGGTATCCACTGACAGCAAGTATACCAGTAATTAACCCAGATCCTCTGGTGTGGATTTAAATGTGACACTTCATATGCAGACGCTGTGGAAGTTGCTGATCTTAACTAATTTTCAACACAGTTTCCACATTTATAAACCATTTTTAAGTCCCACAAGCCTTTCATTTCATAAACAATTACCCGCCTGAGACACACCTGCACTGTGTCCTTACGGAGGTAAATACCACGGCAGCATTTGACAGAGAATCACAGGCCAGGTCAAGTGGAAAATAAAGGTGACCCAGTTCAGCCCCCAAGAAATATCCAAGCCTCCCTCCGTCCACCACATTCCTTCCAAGTGGCTGTCCACTTTACGGCTTAGACACCTCTAATGACAGGGAGCTCACTTCTCTGCAAAGGCCAAAGAGGCTGGCATTGGGAATGGAGCCCTCGGGACACAAAAGTGTTGCAGCGTGGAGGCTTTGACTGTGAGGGGTAAACACCTGCGGGAGCCTGCTTCCTCGTTGCCAGTCGCACCTGGTTTGTTTTCAGGGCTTCAAGCCGTTCCGGCTACAGCTCGTTCAGGAGTTGAGCATCCTAAGAGCTACCTAGGCAGGGTGCGCTCCGTGCCTGGCCACTCCTCACACCGCCTCAGACACCGCCCACTGACAGCGCCTGTGGCCACCCACGTCCTGCTTGGTGGGACTGTCGTGGGGGAAGCGTGAGGTGCACACACTGCCGGCTTCGGTCTCGCTGGTACCTCTGAGTTCAGCCGATCCCACTTTTCGGCAGCCTCGGCTCCCATGCCAGCACCTGTTCCCTCTGGTCCCTTTGTCCCTGTTGATTCTTTTCTCATCTACTGACCTCTCCTCAGACGCTCCCCATTGCGCCCACTGAAACTCAGAGCCCATGGTCAATAAAGCCCCCAGCATTCGCACCCCACCCGTCCATGTGGACGCTACTTCCACATAGACCTCTTGGGTGGACACCGCTCATACCACCACATTCCATGTGACGTAGGGAGGGAGGCAAGATCTTACGTGTACTGTTTCCTGACCAACAGTCCTCTAGTCTATTTACATGGAAACCTGAGGGAGGGAGGGAGGACAAGACTGAGTCACTTGGATATTAGGAAGAGAATGTTCCAGGGAAGAAAGCCGTGCGTGCAAAGGCCCTGAGGCAGGAGCCTCAAGAGCCTACCCGTATCCAGCCATCCTCCTCTTTATACCCCTGTGCGGGGTCTCCTACCATCTCAGTCACACCCTCTCAATCACAGAAGACTTCAGAACCCGGATCGGAGTCCTTCTCCCTGCCCCCACCCATCATGCCCCATCTTGAACAAGGTCCATGTCAGTGTAGAAGATGCCTCCAGAAATGCTGTTCGAGGGTCCTGGACCACCCTGATCCCTGCCAGCAGGTCGCCTCAGTACTGCAGCCCCACGGCCACACCCTGGCCGAGTTAATGCCTGGCACTGCTCTCAAGTCACAGATTCTTCTTGCCTGGACTGTGGTAACAGCTTCCTAACTCGTCTCCTCCTTCACCCTTGTCCTGCTATGGTCCGTTCCTCACACAGCCTCCAAAAGGACCCACATAAAAAAAGGTAAGTCAGATCACATCACTTCCCTGTTCAAAACTCTCTGTTGGCTGGCCACCTCACCAGCGTGAACTCCAGAGAACTTACAATGACCTACCATGCCCAACTTGGCCCCTTGCCGCCTATCCGAGTTCATTTCCCACCCCTCAGACCCTCACAGGGAGAGTCAGGCCCTGGCCTCAGGGCCTTTGCACACACCACTTTCTTTCCCTGGAACACTCTCTGCCTTCATTCCTCCAGTTCCTAAATAGGAACAGTTTATCAGAAAGGGTTTCCCCTGTGAGTCTATCATGCTGCCCCAGCTCTGCCCGGCCCCATCTATTGCCTACCTCAGCTTTACTTTTCTTCATGACACTTTTACCACTGGACTGGTTGCTCGTTTTGTTTGTCGAAGTTGTTTGCTTATCAGCTGATCCTCCTCCCACCAACACAATGTAAGCCCCAGGAAGGCAGACTCTGTTCTGTTCATGGCTGTATCTCTGGCACCTGAAACAGTGCCTGGCTCATAATCGATGCTTATTAAATAACTGTTGGTTGAATAAATAAATAAACTACAATATACCACACTTCCCTCATTCTCTTCCTCCACTAAATCTTCTATTTTCTTGACAGTTAAATGAAACCACAGCAATGATGATAATTCAAAATTAATACGGTACTTAGTTCAGTGCCCAATGTGTTTTTCATGCATTATTTATTCTAAGCTATATGGTTGATAACTCTGATTACCACTACTTTACACTTGGGGAACTAGCTTCTCAGTCCTGCTGCGACCCTAAGGACATCACCCCACCATTCTCTAGCAGCTTCGGGATCTCCCCTTTGGATTCCAGTATCCCTGAAAATGTCCCCAATTCTGTAATGAATTTAACAGTTCATGTTCTCTGCTTTTACTTGCCAGATATTTACCTAACTGAACTGAAGAGGAAAAAATAATCAAGTATCATGCAGATTGGCTCATGGAGTTTAGGTCTCTGTGACAGTTGTATGTGCCAACTTGGTGGGGCTCTAGTACCCATTATTCCAACAAACACTAACCAGGTGTTGCTGTGATGGCAGTCTGTGGATTGGTTAGCAGCTATAACCAGTTGAGAGTAAGTAAAGGAGACTACTCTTGATAAGGCAGGTGAGCCTCATCTAAACAATTAGAAGGCCTTAAAAGCAAAACTGGGGTTTCTCGCAGGAAGAAGAAATTCTGCCTCAAGACTGACTGCAGCCTTGCCCTGCAGATTGCAGCCTTGTAGCCCCCACGACTGTGTAAGCCAAGTCCGTGAAATAAATCTGTGTGTGTGTGTGTGTGTGTGTATAATGTGTATATATAATGTATGTATAGTGTATATGTGTACATATACCTATATAATGTATATGTATACACACGCACACATGCACGCACACACACACATCCTGCTGTTTCTCTGGAGAAACCTGACTGGTAAGTCTTCGATCTTAGTTGGGTCCTTGATAGCAGTCCTTTTTGTTGTCCCTGGTCAACCACATCTCATTCCTCAAACCCTCAGCTAGTTCTCCAAGTTCCCCACTCTGCCCTCCTCTGTTTTAGCAGGTGATTCTGTTTTCAATTTCACAAAGGTGATTGAGGCTATTCGGTCTAGAGTCCTGCAGATTCCAGCCTCACACATATAGCCATCTCCACCCTTGCCTTCTTCTCTCAGCACTGATCGTAACTCCCAGAAGAGACATGCATAGGGACCATGTGACGTTCCCTCTCTCCCCACCATAGACGATGTGGAATCCAAGCAGAACTGAAATGGACATTAGTTATTTTGTCCAGCCCAGCTCATCAGCATCCCTTCTTTGGGAAGAATCATTCTCTTTTCATCTGGTTCTGTTAAGGCTGCCAACTTGATGCCCCAATCCCAGGACCATGAGAGGATAGGCTGAGTCACCTATCATATACTACAAAAGTGATTTGTCGACGGGATTGACACAGGATGTCAATGAGGCCAAAGAGTGCTCTTCCCTGGTAGGGTTTTGCCTCGATGGTCGGGGGGCAAGTCTTATTCCTCAAGCTGCACTTTGAACTGTCAGGATAGGACTCCAGATCTGCCAACGGCCATGCAAAGCACATTATGAAGACATGAGGTCAACAAACAGGCAAAAGTGGAGAAGAAGAAGGAGTCCTGATCACATCATTTGAGTCCCAGAATCTCCGAAGGGAGCTTTTATCCCCAGACTTCCCAGCTCAGTGAGAGAGTACATTTATGCTTAAGTTAATTTGATCTGTCCATCTGTCACTTGCATACCCAAGTCCTAACTATTATAAGAACGAATTTCCCAGAAATGTGGAACGAAGACCCTAAGTGACTCTGCCAGTCATCTGGGGAGAGCTGAGACCAGAATCAACACTCGACATGCTACATATTTAACAATCTGGTAAAAAGCACTGCTGAAGCTGTGGTCCCTACAAGTAGAAACTGAGGGCAACTCCGTAGGAGGCACCAGCCCCCAGTGGACAGCCCCAGCCGGGGGGTACCAGATGGACACCAGGCATCCAGTGACCACCAGGGACATGATTTTCCCTACCAGGGCAGCAGGCGGCTGGTACATGAGAGCCTTTGAGTATATGGGGGTTGTGGGGGGAGGTGTCAGGGAAGTGACTACTTAGAAATCAGCATGAAAGTATATGAATATTTTAACTCAAAATTGCCCATAGATCATGAAATTTTAGGAGGGCTTATTTTACTATAGTTTTGCAAGATATTACCATTGAGGGATATTGGGTTAGAGTACACAGAATCTCTTTGCATTATGGCCGACATTCATATCTACAATGATCTCACGTGGAAGGGGAGATATAAACAAGGAGCAACTGTAGGAGAAATGGAAAAGGTAGGAAAACACCGTGTTTTCCATCTTAAGTTAATGGCACCAACAGCCATCAAGTTCTTCTAACTAGAATCTTCAAAGTCTGTCTTGTCTTTGTACTCTCCCTACTCCACCTCCGTGCTCAGTGCCTAACCCCGTCTGTTACATTCAAGTGTATCTCTGAACTCAGTCCTAGCACTGCTCTCACCACCGTCTCTGCCTCCATCCAAGCCCATCGTCCACCACTCAGATTGCTGCAACAGCTTCCCAGTCGATCTCCCTGCCTCCGATCTCACCTTGCTCAATTTCCACTGAACTACCAGAATTATCTTTCCCAAGTACAAAGCGGATGTCATTCCTCTGAATAAAATCCTCCAATGGCTTCCTAACAAGAAGATAAAGAACAGATGTATTAACATGGCTACCTACTTTCGTATTTTTAGATTCATTTTTATAGTTACCTGATGTGCTGTTTCCTCCTGGTTCCCCTGGGGGAATCCTACTTATCCACCAAGATTCAGTCTAAATGTCCCCTCCACTGTTAAGATTTCCTGGCACCCTCATACAAAATAGGTGCCCTCTCTAATCCCAGGACACTCCTGTCTTTATAATTATTGGCACATGACTTACTTTTCCTTTCTCCCCAGTGAAATATTATAGCTGGCATACAGTAGGTGTTGATGTTTGTTGAATGACTGGCATTGAGAAGGGGCTCCAAAGCCTTTAAGATCACTATCACCCCAGACACCAGGAGTTTGGGGTGCACCTTCATTCACTGTTTTCTTCATTTTAATGTTGTATACTGGGAGATTTTTCTAAATTTAGATGTCTCCGGATTAAGATAAATCTCCCAGTATACAGTATTAAAATGAAAAGAATAAATGAAGGTGTTCACCAAAACCCCTGTTATGAAAATAAAGTGAGAAATAAGATTCACTATATGTATGTAACTTTTTCTTTATGTAGATTTGATTCAACGCATGCATTCCAATATTAAGGCACATACATCTTCCTGTTTTAACTCACTTTACAACCACTACTGCAAGAATCAATTCCTTTGAAAGGAAGGTCATGTATATCCAGTGGGGAGAAGTAGATGGAGGTTGTGTATGTATCTGGTTGGTCTGATTTATTTGGTGTCCTCAGCACAGTGCTTCTCAAATTTTAAAGTGTATGAGAATCCCATGGGGATCCTGTTAAAATGAAGATTCTGATCCAGGAGGTGTGGGGTGGGATTCACGGACTGACGGTTCTATTCATCTAACAAGTTCCTGGGTGATGCTGATGCCACTGGTCCATGGACTGCACTTTGAGTAGCAGGCTCTACGGGGCTTACACATGATAAAATTGGCAGCTCTGGGTCCCCCAACCATGATGTCAAGCCACAGCTAATAGACAAGTTTTTCTTTTCTTCAAGAGACCCATCTATATAGACACATCCAGTTATATGCCATGGTTTAGCTAGTTAGAAGATAGAAGAAATCATATTCTTAGTCTGCTACACTTAGATATGACATCTAGATTCTAAAACTTTAATGTCTGATAAAATATGCTAAACAAGAACATACCAATTAAAATGCTCCCTTCTTAAAAAATACTGCTTTTGAAGGCCAAATTACAACTTGCTTTAGGAACTGCTAAATGTCTAATTAAAAATGATTTTAGTGGTTTTTTTCAGGTTTTTTTCCTTTGAAATTTCAGAGGCTGAGGTTGATTACTTTCAAGAGGGGGTGGGTGGGCATGAGCTATAGATTTGGGTTTTTATTTATTCTTAGTTTTCCAGAACAAAGTGAAAAGTGAAAATTAACATCTAAACACCCTTAACTCTGAGGAATTTGCTTTTAAGCAAGAAAACTGGACTCTACAAAGCACCTGTTCCTTCAGAGACTTGAAGATTAACCATAACAGCAGCAAAAATCCCAAAAGGTAATGGCTATAAGCACAGAAAGATGTTAGAAATCCAATCTATGGAATGAGCCTAAGCATCCATTAATTGGCACTTAAAGTGTGCTCATAAATATTACAGAATACTAGCAGCCAGGTAAACATGATAGAACAGATATAAGTTACTGAGATAGATATTTAAGATATATTAAGTGAAGAAGTCAGATTTTATTACATTAAGTACAGTATGATCCTATCTGTGAAAAAAGTATAGAATGCTTGCTAGAGGAACACACTCTATTCACATGAGGTGTCTTTGGTAGTAGCATTATAGGAGATTTGATTTTTATTTTTTCCAAAGTGAATGGATTCTTAAAAATCTAATTTATAATGGGCCCAGACCAAGCCACTTCATATATCTCTAGACTGACTTTGTGATTACAAAACC
>RJWJ010039714.1:0-14327 GCA_004363605.1 Indri indri | reverse complement strand
GCCCCTCAAATATAATCATTCTCGCTTCTGATTTTAACGACACACAAAATTAAAAAACGGATTTTGTGTGTTTTGTGGTGTGATGCAATAATAGATGTGTAGCACCACCTGGTGAGCATTCCTGCACACAAATAAACAAACCAACACAGAAAGGAAGGAAGGAAGGAAGAAGGAAGGGAGAGAGGGAGGCAGGAACAAAGGGGCAAAGGGAAGGAGGCGGACCTGAAACTGACCAAGCTTCTGGATCTTAGACTAATTTGCAACAGGGAACATGTAAAGCAAGACCCAAATGTGAGAAATGCTATAGGAATTTCCATAAGCTGTCTTCTTCAACAAATAAATGGCAAAGAAGTAAAAAGGAACGAAGGGAAATATTTTTAGATTACAAAAAAATGATTTAAGAAACTTCTCAAGCTAATGCGATCTATGGAATGTATTTAGATTCTGATGTGAACAAATCAAGTGTATAAAGACATTTATGAGACAAGTGAGAGGCTGGATATTCAATGATAATAATGAACTATTGTTTTTTGCGGGTGTGTATTTACTGTACATTTTTAAGAGCAATTATCTCCTTGAGTCCATACTGAAGTATTTAAAATAGTATGTAAAGGTTTACTTTAAATTGGCCAGTGGTGAGGGAAAAATACATGTAGGGTGTATGTGAAAATAAATAGGCCATGTACTGACAGATGTTGAGGTTCGGTGCTGGGTACTTGGCCATTCCTTATACTCTTCTCTCTGCTTTTGTGTTCGTTTGAAAGAATGAATGATGCTTTCGAAAATAAAAATCAAAGGAGAAGAGAAGAAAAAGAAAGGGAAGGAGGAAGAAGTAGAATAAAAAGAATAGTAGGAGGGGGACTAAAATGAGGAAAAAAGAACAAAAAGATTATGGTGAAGAAAGGGGGCACGGGCAGGGGAGGTGGTAAAGGAGATGGTGCTAGTTGCATTTAAGGGAGACCTGCTATGTGCCAGACATGCTACCAGAGACGAGGGATTGCAGCCATAAACACAGCACCTCCTCACGGTATCAGCTTGCAGAACTCTACTCCAATGTTTGTGCTGAGACACAAGATTTCCATCTCCCTGGTCAGGTCGTATGGATGCCCTTGAATTAATCTGCTGCTCAGGCGTTTTATTAAGGGGCGCACACATTGCAGATGCTATGGATTATGGAGAAGGTCATCTAAATCCTGCAGCCTAAAGTGTCTTCCTGGAGGCAGGGTCGTATGTTGTGGGAATGGGATGATTGCATCTCACTGGTCCCATGCCCCTTTACCCCCTGAGATACACAGAGAAGGCATGAGGAAATTCACCCTATTGCAGAAACTGAAAGAACTTCTCAGAATCATGAATTTGGTGGAAGCTTATTAAAAAAATGAAGCCATGGTTTAGCTCCATTTGAATTCTGTATCCAGTTCTGGTAACTGTAACTGTAAATAAAAAGCAAAAACACGCATACATGTACACTGAACACCCCAGAGGCAGGTCTGGGTCTTACATGTTGCTGTCCAGAACTTAAAACAGGGCCTGGAATACAGTGGACCCCCAGTGAATGTGTGCTTCATAAAGGATAAAAGAATGAATATCTTGAAAAAAGAAATAAAATAATAAGCAAGTAACAGCAGTAAAAGGATGGAAAAGAAAAATGACCATCCATCACCCTGCATAGCCAAATAGTTTAATTCAGGGCACCAGATAATTTCAGACAAAGATGGAGAGAAAATAGCAGCACACCAAGCCCTGACTTTTGAAATCTTTTTCATGAATTGACTTCTTACAAGGCTAAAGACTCCACTTACCTCTGCTTTCCCTTTTTTAAATTAATTCATTCAAGTAAAGATGACAAAAGTATCTTGTTTTGTTTTGTTTTGTTTTGTTTGAAGTCAAGATTAATTCTACACTAAAAACAAGTACCTCTTCACATACACTTTTGACCACTTGGTCATGACCATTCAAAAGTAAAACAGATAGCTTACTTCATACTGAGCCCTAACAACATTCGGATCTGAGGAGTCGTTGGTATCTTTCTCAGCTTAGAGGTTCTGAAAGCTCTGAGCTTTTTAGGAATGTCACATTTCACCTATCTCAAGAAAAATTGCATAGCTAACCTGACAACAAAAAATTCTTAACCACTGCTAACCAGAAGGTTGAAATTGACAGCTAACTAGTCAGAACACACTTGATAATCTGCCTGAGAAGCAACTGGCCACAACCCTGCTACCTGTGGGGGGAAAGTGATTTTGGAGGGGCACCCTCTGTAAAGCAGTCCTGAGGGCAGAGAGTCTTTAAATTCAGGCTTCATTTAAAACACTTACATGCAACCAATATATTTTAATGGAGAAAATGTCCTTCAAAAATCTTAACATCTTAAAACCAATGTGATGGCACTTCTATCTCTCCTATAATCAACCCAACCACTGTAAAAGAGTTAGGAGCTTGCAGGTTGGTGTCAGAAAGACCTTGGTTGAAATTCTTCCTCTGAGTGTATTATATCTGTGACTAACATCAAGTTATATACCTTTTCTGAGCATGTTTCTTTTTCTATAAATAGTAGTCATCCAAAAAGAGAAACATTCCAATTCTCTGCATGGCTAGATGCTGTGAGGAACACCGTGTCACTTCCAATGTCTTCAAGCCCATAGCCAAAAACAGATGACCCAAATTAGGGCTGAAATTTATCTCACCATTGCTTCAAGTGATAGCTTAATCCTTGAACTTCATTTTGAAAGTCCACCTGAATCTTCTTAGGCTCAAGTGACCACCTTCCTTCAGAAGGTTTTCAGAAATAAATTATTCACACCTCCCATTCAAGCTTTACTGACCACAGCCCACTGGACAAGCCTCTCTGATCCTTCATTTGCCAAGCTTTCATCCTAATATACCACCTTCTCTTTTATTAAATGACTAGCTCCTTCCGTCTTCACAAATCCTTTCTGACTGCACTCTCTGGAACTCCTAATCCACATGGAGCAATCCTCAATACAACCTTTACCAAGTTTCCAAATACTCCCTTAACTAACACTTGGATGTTTGCCAAGACCACGGCTTCTCCTAGGGCTCTAACACAGGCGATTTTCCCCTTGCACAGCCTATGCATCTCAGTGCCCTTCCTACTCCCCAATGCCACTTACTTTCTCTAATTTATCTCTACCCTTCTTAAACAAAATAAAACAAACAAACAAACAAACAAAAAACAAGCTCCTTCTCCTTTGAGTCTTGCCCCATCTAAGTCTTGACTTGTTTGTCAAGAACTGTAAAGGGTCTGAGATACCATATCTGCAAGCCTACAAATTCACCTGCCATAGCTTTGGATGTTGGCAGAAAATATGAGACATGCTATTATTTATGAAAAGAGTAGTAGCCAGAGTCCTAGCATTTTCTGATTCTGGTTCCCTGAGCCTAATTCCCACAGGGTGACAGAAAAAGGGCCAAGTGACACCATAGCCTGTTACAAGAGAGGAACCCTGAGATTAGGGAACCTGATCTCTGACACTGGATAGCGTGACCTTTGCATCATCAGCCTAAAGCATGGCTGACCTTTGCTCTGAAGGGAGACACTATCTTCATCTTCCAAAGTTATTTGCTATACAAATGTCCTTGAAAAGATAGTCTAGAACAAAGGCAATCATTGTCTATTGTCTACGCTCAGAAGATGTGCAGAAATACTAGAGATACATGGACAATTTTCTTCCAACAGTGTTCGGGCCCCTCATTACACAAACAATTTCAGGGTTTAGGATCTGTATTTCCTTTCTCCTCGTACTCACTCCTTCCTGGGTAATCTCATTAATTCTAACGATATTAACTATCATCCACTAATAACTCTGTGCTTCATATCTCCAGTACAGACTTCTGAGTTCTACACCTATACATAGAATTGCCTTCTTAATTCTTCTAGGTATAGGTCTTATTGGCATATCAAACTAAACGTGTCTAAAATTAAATAAACTCCTACACTCCAACTCTCCAATCTTGCCCATCTAAATACATAACTTGTATGCTGTATATATTGTGTGTCCCCCAGATCCACTTGGCATTATTCTTTATGTCTTGAAAAGCTGATGGACAGAAATAAAGACTTCTCATTCCATTTGTTATAGAATTGGTTTTGTCAATGGAAGCCACAGGCAGAATACTGGAGGGCAGGAGGGTGGTTTGGTTTTGCTATTTTTCAGTCTGGCTACTTCCCTGTCAGGTAACCTCTCCTTACAGCTGTTCTCTCTGGGTTCTGCTAACCACTCCCTCTGCTTGCCCTTCCAGCTGGAAGTGATAATGTTTCCCTATGTTATTAGCCCAGAGGCACTAAACTGTCCTTGCTGCCTTCTTAAGGAACTCTTCTGACACCTTTGCACATTGTCCCTCTATGAAACTCTCTTTAAACAGTCCCATTTGAATAACTCATCATTTTCTGCCTGGACTCCAACTAATACACTCAGCTGTGTAAGCTAGAAATGGGGGTTTCACGATTGCCCCCTCCATCCACCACATTGTACCTGTGACTGTCTCCTTTCCTCCATCTCTGCAGCCACCACCCTACTCCAAGTCATCACCATCCTCAGCTGGACTGTTGTGTGGCCTCTTCACTGGTCTCACAATATCTACCCTGGCTCCCCTTTAATACAATTTTCATGTAACAGTCAGGTTCACATTTTTAAACTGCAAGCCAGGTCATGTCACTCCTGCCAAAGGACTTCTAGATTTGATAAATGAATTCAGTAAAGATTCAGGATACAAAATCAACATACAAAAATCAGTTGCATTTCTATACACCAATAACAATCAAGATAGAAACCAAATCAATAAGTCAATTCCATTTACAATAGCTATAAAAAACAAAATCAAAAACAAAAAACCTAGCAACACATTTAACCAAAGAGGTAAAAGATCTCTATAGGGCAAATGAAAAAAGACTGATGAAAGAAATTATAGATGACACAAACAAATGGAAAAAGATCCCATGCTTATGGATCAGAAGAATTAATATTGTTAAAATAACCATACCACCCAAAGCAATCTATAAATTCAATGCAATTCCTATCAAAATACCAATGTCACTTTTCACAGAGGAAAAAAACAATCCTAAAATTCATATGGAACCATAAAAGAGCCCAAATAGCCAAAGCAATCCTAAGCAAAGAGAACAAAGCAGGAGGCATCACATTTCCTGACTTCAAATTATACCACAAGGCTATAGTAACCAAAACAGCATGGTACTGGTATAAAAATGGACACATAGATGAATGGAACAGAATAGGGAACCCAGAAATAAAGCCACATACCTGTAGCTAACTGATCTTAGACAAGGTCAACAAAAACATACAATGGGGAAAGCACACCCTATTCAATAAATGGTGCTGGGAAAATTGGATAGCTACATGCAGAAGAATGAAACTGGATCCCTATTTCTCACCATATACAAAAATTACCTCAAGTGGATTAAAGACTTGAATGTAAGAACCGAAACTATAAAAATTCTAGAAGCAAGCCTAGGAAAAATATCTTTTGAATGTTAGCCCAGGCAAAGAATTCATGACTGTGACCTGAAAAGCAAATGCAATAAAAACAAAAATAGACAAATGGGACTTAATTAAATACAAAGCTTTCACACAGCAAAAAATATAATCGACAGAGTGAATAGACAACCTAGAGGAGAGAAAATATTCCCACACTGTGCAACTGACAAAGGACTAATGTCTAGAATATACAAAGAACTCAACAACAACAAAGAAAAATACAAATAATCCCATTAACAACTGGGCAAAGGACATGAACAGATATTTTTGAAAGAAGACATAAAAATGGCCTACATGCATATATAAAAATGTTCAGTATCAGTAATTATCAGAGAAATGCAAATTAAAGGGCACAATAAGATACCATCTTACTCAAGTAAGAATGGCTATTATTAATATTATAAAATAAAAAATAACATGTTGGCAAGGATGTGGAGAAAAGAGAATGCTTATACACTGTTGGGAGGAATGTAAATTAGTACAACCTCTATGGAAAACAGTATGGAGATTTCTCAAACAACTAAAAATAGAACTACCATTTGATCCAGCAATCCCACTACTGGGTACGTATCCAAAGGAAACAAAAGTTTTATATAAAAAGATACCTGCACTCATATGTTTATCACAGCACTATCCACAACAGCAAAAATATGGAATCAACCTAAGTGTCCATCAGTGGATGACTGGACTAAAAATGTGGTATGTATAGACACACACACACACATACGCACACACCATGGAATACTGTTTGGCTATGAAAAAGAATGAAATAATGTCTTTTGCAGCAACATGGATGGAACTGGAGGCTTAAATGAAATAACTCAAAAACAGACAAGTACCACATGTTCTCACTTATAAGTGGGAACTAAATACTGTGTCTGCATAGACATAGAGTGGAATAATAGACGTTGGAAACTTGGAAAGGTGAGAAGGTGGGAGAGTGGGAGGAAATGAGAGATGAAATATTACTTAATGGGCATAATGTGCACTATTTGGGTGATGGTTGCACTATAAGCCCAGACTTCACAAGTGCACACTATAAGCATGTAACAAAACTGCACTTGGTCCACTAAAATCTAAAAAAACTTGAAAAATAAAATAAAACCTATCACTTCTTCCCCATTTGACTTACTTAAAATTCAGAACTTTAACATAGTCTATGAGGCTCAGCATGATCCGAATTCCTTTAATCTCATCTTAGAACTCACTTTCCTTTTCATTATGTTCCACATTCACTGACCTTTTTTGGTTTTTTATAACTTCCAAGAATTTTTCAATTCCCTGTCTCTTCTATTTGAAAAACTCCCCTTCTGGCTAACTGCTATTCTCAAGTTTTAGCTTAAACATTATTTCATTATGGAGGCCTCTACTGACTCTCAATGTTTGGTCTCTCTGCGCAGTTTCCCTACTTGTTCTCAGCCCAAAATCAGGCTATTCAAAGACACAAAGAATTAAATAATAACATCATGATTGTTGAGAAAGAAAGAAAGAATGAGAGAGAGAAAGGGAGGGAGGGAAGGAAGGGAGGACGGGAGGGAGGGAGGGAAAAGGAAGAAAAAGAAAAGGAAGAGAGGAAGACAGGCAGACATGAATCAGCTAATAAGGAAGAACATAAGGCCAGGCAAGATATAATTTTAGAAAGAAACGAATGATATATAGAATAAACATTATGAGTTTAGAGATGAAGATGACTATAAATTGACACAGTCAATTAATTCAGGGTCTAAGGCTGGAGGCAATAACTCTAGTTAGGACTGTTACAAAATTGAGGCATGTGGTGAGGATGTCTTGGACTACAGGGATAGCAGTGAGGATTATCTGCTCCCCACAGGGTCTAGCACAATAAATATTTGATTTGTGAGAGTTCTTAAAAATAGAAGACTAAGTAGGACTTGGTAACAGAGTGAATATGGGACACAAGTGGATAAAGAAAGGAAGGGAGAGAAGAAGGGTGCAAACATTTTTTAAAACCTACAAAGAGAAGGCATCAGATTTGGGACTTTAAAATTGGTCTCATTTAATTTATACAACAGTTCTGTAAAATAGATTACATTATCTCAATTTTTTAATTAGGAAATAAAAACTTAAGGCAGAAGAGAAAAGCTTTGCAGTTGGAAGCTAGTCTCAAATCTTGGCTCTGCCACTTACTAGCTGCATGGCTAGATACATTCTTGAAGGAAATAAAAATTAATAATAAAAATTATTGGTTGGTATGAAAAGGAAATAATAGTTGTAAAGAATATCCTTGTACTTGGTGTCTTTTGTGTCCAATGAAGCCATTAAATAGAGCAATAGAGCAAATAACACATAAAAATGTTGGAATAATAATAATAAGTTGTGAGGCCAGACTACAGAGTCCAAAGTCAACAGAGAAACTTGAAATTTGGGGTATCTCTACAAGCAAGGAAGCCACAGAGAAGGTGAGCCCCATCTCTGTCCAAATACCTGACTGACTGCACAGTTTATAGGCACAGGGGAAACCCACAAAAGACAAGGCTAAAAAAGCCAAAGTTGGAAATGATGAGTAGGGTAGATATAAAAGTAGCTACATATTGCAGAAAAGGTAAGTTTGCAGTTTGATTCTAGGTAACTTAACTATGTACTAGAAAATATAAAAATCTTCAGAGGAAAATGACAAAATTCAGACTTGCTTTAGCCACATTCCATAAATTTTGTTAATGAAAACAGGAAAATTTGTAGCAGTTGATGTTATATAATGAAAAAATGAAGGCCTCAAATCAATGAGCTAAGCCAGGGATAGACAAAGTATGATCCACGTCATGTTTTTGTGTATCCCACAAACTAAGAATGGTTTTGAAATCTTAAAAACACGGTTAAAAAAAGAAAAAGGAAAGACTATAAGACAAAGGCTGTATATGACTCCAATCCTAAAATATTTACTATCCAGTGATTTGCAGAAAAAGTGTGCCTAACTCTGATCTAAACCTCTTAAGAATCTAGAAAAAAAAAAACAAAGAAGGAAATAAAGGTAAGGGTATAAATAGATGAAATAGAAAATAATAGAAAAAATAAAGGAAACAAAAGTTACTTTTTCAGATTAATGAAATTGCTAACTCTCTAGACAAACTAACCAAAAAATAAAAAAAGAAAATATAGAATCAAGGGGGAACAGACATTACTACAGATGCTACAGATACTAAAGAAATATTAGAAGATATTAATATTATGGACTCTTTGCCAGTACATTTAAAAATGTAGGTAAAATGGAAAAAATTATTGAGAAACATAAGCTACCAAGCTCACTCAAGAACAAATACATAATCTGAATGATCTTGTATATGTTAAATAAGTTGAATATATATTTAAAAATCTTCCCAGAAAGAAAATGCCAGGCTGAGATGACTACTCTTGTGCATTCTACTAAATATTTCAACAATATACAGTATTACTAACTCTTCACAAACTCTTCCAGAGAGTAGAACAGACAGGGACATTTGTTGACTTATTTTTTTCAGGTCAACATTAATCTAATACCAATACCAGAAAAAGACACTACAAGAGATGAAAATTACAAAACAATGACCATTATGAAAATAGACATAAAACTTCTTAACAAAATACTATCCAATTAAATACAGCATTATCTAAAAAATAATCTGACATGAGCAAGCATTGTTTACCCTAAGACTGCAAGCTTGACTTAATATTTGAAAATAAATCAATATAATTAACTAAAAAATAAAAATTATATAATCATCTCAATAGAAACAAACATATCCTTTGACAGAACTCATCCGTTCATAATAAAACTCAGCAAATTAACAATAGAGAGGAACTTTTGCAACCTTATAAAGAACATCTATAAACATTTATAAAAACTCAGTGACTATGATCATATTCATTGGTGCAAGACTGATTTACCCAAAGATTAGGAACAAGGTAAGTTACTCTCATTATTATTTCTACTCGATATTGCATCAGGGGTCCCAATCAGTGTAATAAAGCAAGAAAAATAAATAAAATGTATTGAGATTAGAAAGCGTTGTGTCACAGATGCTCAGATGATTATTTATATAAAAAATCCTAAGAAAGCTACAAAGGAGCTACTATAATAAATGCATGTAGAAAATTTGTAGTATTCAAGATCTATATATAGAAGTTAATATTATTTCCGTATGGTAGCATTAAAAATTGGAAAAAATTATAGATACTATTTTATAGTGGCAACATGAAAAACAGAGTTAAATTTAACAAAAATATACAAAATCTAACCAATGAAAACAATAAAATATGAGAGAAATTAAAGAAGACTTAATTAGAGAGGTATATGATGTTCATATATTGAAAGACGATATTATTAAGATGTCCATTTTATGCAAATTTATCTACAGGTTAGACGTAATTGAAATAAATCTCTGGGCTTCTCTCATTTGGGTGTGCACTCAAAATGCACAGATGAGACAGGATGAGAACATTTTCATTATTATACAGACAGGATTCTATTTTCAATCCAATTTCTAGTAAGCCTTATAAGGATATTCAACATTCCTTAGGGAATGTATCTGTTATTTCAATGAATTTGGCATGGATATCTTTTATCTGGAATAGTCCTGGAAAAAAATATGCTCATCTGAAGACATTTGAAAATATACTTGAACCACGACCCATAATGTTACTTAGGCCTCATTAACTTTCATAGCATCACTCACATTATTTTTCATCATATAACCCCTTTTACTGAAACAAAGTAAGGGAATAGGACCAGATTCACTGGTCTTACTACATACCTTCCACCTAAAAACTATGGCCTAATATAATAAAATGACAGAATAGCTTATTGAAGAGTAAGTTACTGTGCCAGCTGGTGGACAATGCATTGCAAAGTAGGGGCGGCATCCTACAAGAGGAGGTATATGCTGCTAACCAGAAACAGATATATAGTGCTGTTTTTACGTCAGAATACTGAGGTCTTGGAAGAAGCAGTGGAAGTGAAAACAGGCTCATCATTATTACACCAAATGACTCACGTGCAAACATAGTATTTCCCATGGTTGCGCATTTGATCTCTGCTTGCTTAGAGGTCTTGATTCTCAAGACAAGAATGTTTGCACCAGGGTACGCAAAAATGGTTCCAGTGAACTGGAATTGAGACTGCTACCTAGCCATTGTAAGACATTGTCTTTGGTATTGTGCATTTTCACCATAATTGAGTCCAGTGGAAAGTTTCTCTCTTCCCCCTCTCTTTTTTCTCTACTTTCTTTCTTTCTTTATTGTGGTTTGCATACTTTATGTCTCCTTGATCTATGGATTATTTTCTTTCTTCAGCTCTGAAAAATTCTCAGCCATTATCTCTTCATAAATTCCCTCTTCTACATTCTTATTATTCACTTCTTCTGGGCCTCAGTGCTGATTAATGCTACATTAACATGCTCATCCTCCAAATGCTTCAGTATTTGCTATCCTTTTTGTCCTGTGCTATGTGTTTTGTTTTTTTTTTTTTTTTTATCAGATCTTCATTCTAGTTCACGCATTCTCTCTTTGGCTATGTCCAAATCTATTTTTTAACCCATCCATCAAGCGTTTTGTCATTTGTGATAGCCTTTCATTAATTAAATACTTTGGGGGATTCTACATTTATTCCTCTAAATATTTTATACATGATTTTATTCTAAATATATTATTTCTGATAATTTTTTAAAACTAGAAGACTTGCTGGATTTACATATATTATCTTTGTTTCTGTTGGCTTTCATGCATAGTGTATTTTTTTCTTGGTGTTTTGTCAGCTTCGATTAGGAGCTAATAATGGTTGATTAATTTTAATTTAAATTTTTTTGGATTCCTGGGGCCAAAAGAAGATACACTTTTCTTCAAAATGATTTTTGCTGGGAGCCGGAAGGCAATACCCTCCTGATTACTATTTTAATTCTCTTATAGCGGTTCTAGCTTCATGCTGGAATCTCGGATTTAGCAACTCTACCTTGAGGCTTGATCAGGGCCCTTTGGAGTATCTGGGAGGCCAAAGTCAAGCCAATCCCCTAAACTAGTTTTATAGCCCATGAAGATTCTTCTCAGGACTAGGGAAGAAAAAAAGCGTCATGTCAGGGATTTAAACCTTAACAGTTTGCATTTGAATACTTATTCCTTTCTCTATAATGGAGGGTTTATACCTTGATCCAAATACATCTGTCATTTCTCATATAATTACCAAGTTCAAGTTGTCTGATATTCACGGAGAGTACTAAAATGAACAATAAAAATGTTAACATTCATGCATATTTTTCTATACTTTAAAAATTATTCTAAGCAGTTTACATGCATTCTCTTATTTAATTCTAGTCATCATCCAATGAGATACATGCTGTTATTTGTATTGATATTTTACAAGTAAAGAAACTGAGGCTTAATTTAAACAGCTTACCCAAAGTTACACAGATAACAAGCAGCTAGTCAAGTTGTCAAACTCCAGCTGTTTGACTCGCAATCCAATGTGTGAATATTTTTAATGGAAGCGTATTTTTCATACAGCAAAATGCTGGGTCATAAGTGAATTGTTTAACTAGTTTTGGCAAACACGTGTCAATGTGCAGAACATTTTCATACCTCCAGAAATTTTTCTTGTGCCCCTTCATAGTCAACTCTTCTCCTCCCAATAAGAAGCAATCATTGATCTGCGATCTAGCATCATAAATTAGTTTTGCTTATTCAAGAATTTCAAATAAATAAGATTATATAGTATGTGCTCTGGGGGGCTGGCTTCTCCCACTTAGACCAAAATTTTTGAGATTTATCCATTTTGTTTCATGTATCAACAATTCTCATTTTTATTAAGTATAATTCTAGTGAATGGATATACTAGAGTTTGATTATTCATTTTCCTGTTGATGGATATCTGGGCTATTTCCAGCTTGGTGTTTGTCAGGAAGTGTGAAGCGTCTGAAATCTCACCCTACGTGTAGCTAGTTAGCCTTTAACAGTTCTACCTATGACAGCCAGCTAAAGATGGGGGAAGCCTGCGTCAGAGCCAGGCACAGCAAGCAGCACAATCACTATGTTTGCTCTGGGTCCCCTTCTCGCCACCCTGTCAGGTCCCATGCAGGTGAGGCAGAGTGGTCCACGCAGACACTGAAAACACACATGTTTATGTTACAGCTGTCAAACTCTGAGCTTCAGGAACCCGAATCTTTTATAAAGGACTTCAAGCAAAGCCACCTGACCTTTGCTTGAGAGAGATACTATCTTTAATGGCCAGTAAACAAACTTCTCTAGGCTCCATAGGGACACCCTGTCTGTCTCTTCCAAGGATATGTGCTACAGAAACATGAAAAGATAGTCAGTGCCTCTGCTTGTAAGAGTAGTAGAAACAAGAGAGACTAATGGGTGACTGTCCCTGAACAGGGCCTTTATGAATAAAGCTGCTATGCATATTTGTGCACAAGAGTCTTGTGGACATGTTTCCATTTCTCCTGGATAAATCCTTAGCAGTACAGTTGTATACCATAGAGTCATGTGTGTTTAACTTTTGAAGAAATGTTCCAAAGCAGT
Organism: Indri indri; assembly: GCA_004363605.1. Taxonomy (NCBI): domain Eukaryota; kingdom Metazoa; phylum Chordata; class Mammalia; order Primates; family Indriidae; genus Indri; species Indri indri. The sequence goes on along the minus strand of RJWJ010039714.1, from coordinate 1,305 downwards.
TATGCCCTTTACATTCTAACAGCAATGCATAAAAGTGCTGGCTTCTCCATGTCTTCTTTGATGTTATCAGTCTTTTCATTTTATCTAGCTGGAGTAGAATCCCATTATGGTTTAATTTGCATGTGTCTGGTGAATTATGGTGATGGGCATTTTTTTGCATGTGCCTATTGGCTAAATGTATCAGATCTAATATCCTCCCTTGCATTTTTGAAGCTAAATTGAGAAACTAAATTTATAGGTTTTGTAAGTTTTCTACTACAGGAGCACAATAGTCCAAGAGATGACAGGTTAATGCCTGACTGTTGATCAAAATTATTAATACTTATTTATTAAAATTATATTGGCTGAAACCATTATATTATACTTTATAAGACCACAACTACCTCCCAGTAAGTTTTCTTGTTTGTTTATTTGTTTGTTTGTGACAGGGTGTTGCTACGTCACCCAGGCTGGTATTGAACTTCTGGACTCAAGCAGTTCTTTCACCTCATCCTCCTAAGTAGCTGGGACTACAGGCATGCGCCACTGTACCCAGATAACTACTTCCAAGTTGTAAACTGCAGCTAATTCTTTCTTGTATAGTAACTATTTTAAGGAGCCAGTTAGTGCTTCTCTCTCTCTTCTTTTATGGTTTCCAAATGAGCAAAAGGAAACAACTCTGTAAGATATTTAAATCATATTCTCTTAAGGGCTTAAATGCTTTACCAGTAAAATTTAGGCAGTTTTTGTTTTGTTTTTTAAAGTATGAGGTTAACCCTTTCATGCCAGGGAGATGCCACTTCCATGAATCATTGTTAACAAGAGCAAAGCAAAATACTTCGGTCCAAATCTGAACTCTGCCTGATACTATCCAGATGACGTTGGGCAAGATGTTTAATGAACCTCTAAGAAATTTGCTTTTATCTTTCTCTTCAGTAGATTGTAAATATCATCAGCTCTGCTAACTGTGCTAAGTTGTAAAGATGTTTAAATGACACAAGGGTATTAAAATAATTTAAGGACTCTAAAGTGCATCTCATAAAAAGGATAAATCAGTACCCAAACATATGGAATAATATTCAATCTTGCAAGTTTTCCAAGAAATACAAGTCAAAATAGAGATAACGTTTTAGTAGCTTTGCCAAAGGCTGAATAAATTAGTATAGTGATTTCAGAAAGTGGCTTGGCAATATATTTTAATTGTCCAAAAAAATGCTTATACTCTTTGGATCAGTAATGCTAAAGATAGGTAATGTGCATTTTATTATCATTTACCAAAGGCTTCCTGTGTGTCAGGCACCGTAATAAGGACGTTACATGTATTAA
>RJWJ010039713.1:0-14259 GCA_004363605.1 Indri indri | reverse complement strand
TTAGAATTAATCTTATGTTAAAAACTCATGTGACACAAAAAGGAGAAATTGTATTTAGCAAGGTGTGTGTATTTAGCAATTGTGTGTGTTTGTGTGTATGTATGTGTGTGTAGAATAACTATGAATTTAGCTTTAATCTAGGTTGGTGAGCTTAATTGGCTCAGAGGTATTTTATAGTCTCAATATACAACTGGCATGAAAAAAGAAAAAAATCTAGCTCAGATATTTATACTTGATCATTGCCAGGAGGGAGATATGGAAATTTCGAGTTAGTCTTCAAACAACATGCAAGACAATGGTTAGAAATGTGTCACTGTGGTTGATAAAAACTTGTTTTGTTTCTATAAATCAAATGTATAATACTATGACTTGATTTTTTCGGAAAACAGTGTTGCATGGACGATGCCCTGGAGTTCTTAATAAAGCACAAAATCTCAACAGATTTTGCTCTCATTAAATAAAATTTGAGAGTTACTTCTCAATTGTTGTGTATTGAAGAGCCTGGAGTCTATTTTACTTAGTGAAAGATTCCTGGAGATGGTCAGGATTCTGTAAAGCCTGCCATCGTTCGGGGCAGCTGAGAGTGCGCTGCATGCTGTTGATAACGCGTGGGTAGCGGGAGCAACTGCTGATGGCTGAGCCACTGTGAAAGTGTAGGGTCCACGAGACCTTGTTGCTCAGTGATACCATTTAACCATCCACCCTGGTGGTTTTCTTAAATCATTCTCACTGAAGGAAGAAAAACAATAACTTCCCACCAGGAAACTAGGCTGAGATTTAGGCTTAGAACTATGTGTGAAGACTCAAACCAAGAATGGTGTATACAGAAAGAAAATTGGCTTTCTGGTTCTGGGCTAGAAATATACCTGTGAAAAGAGTATTAACCCTGAAATTACTAAACTTCCAAGCATTCTTTGGTTTGAGTCTTTCCAAATATTGTGGGTACGTGGCAACTGCCTGTTTACTACTATTACAACCAAAAAAACAAATCTATTGGTCTGTATCTTAGCAGATTAAGGTAGTGTGATTCTCTTTAATGAACTTTCTCTTTATTTCAAGTTGTTCATGTCTGAGAGAGGACATAAAAAATTCCTTAAAAATTATCAAGTCTTCCTCAAGTTAGCCAGAATTCTTTCCATGTACTGTGCAGAATGGAAAGCCACATTCTCTGCACAAAAAGGTGAAGATAGTAAGGTTTAGAATAATACCTGTTTTAGGAAAGGTTAGTGAAGAAAGTGTATTTATAAGTGACAATGAGACCTTACTAAATCCTTACAAAATCTGAATATATTTTTAAATAGTCATCCTCCCAAATAGTGATCAACAGAACTTTTCTCTAACTATGACTGTTCTCAGGACATTAATGTGCAAAGAGGCAACATACAAGAGTACAAATATTCATTTGTCCATGGAGAGGACCCAGGACTGTTTATAAAAGTTAATTTTTGTGTTGTTCATAGGCATTCCTGTAGCCCAATACTATGTGGATTTGGATGACAATCTGTTAATATTCAAATCCTGCTTAGGCTTATGAATTGTCATGAGTGGGAAAAAAACTTTATTTTTGGCTCATCTAATTGTTGAAGCATATGTATTAGTCCTTAATCAGCAACATAACCTTTCAGCACTCCAGCTTCTTGTAGGAATATAGTTTTAAATTTGTTGCAGTGAGTACCTCATAAAGAATATATCGCCTGTCTATTCTTCAAAATAAGTGTCTTACAACATTTTTTTAAACCTGTGCTCCATTAATAAACATAAAAACCTCATGCTTCCTGAGACAGTCTCAAAAGCTTGCCTATTGAGTATACCTATATTGTGTATATTCCCACCAATCAAGAAGTTAGCTTTACTTTCTATAGGTACTGTTTTAGTATAATGTTGATATTATTTAAATTTTATGAATATTAAATCACATTTCAATTCTGAATGTGCTTTTTAATAATTCATGCTCCCTTCCCGGCTACCTGGCTGGTGCAGGGGGCAAAAGGTGAGGACAAGCAGGTGATGAAGTGTGCCACCAATGAAGACTTACTCCTCCAGAAGCTCTAAATATTCTAAAGGTTACCTTTGGATCTAGCCAGACCATCAGAGAGTTGCATAACTGGCTTGCATTGCCTCTCTGCTTCTTCGTTAACCTACAACACTATTAAGAAATTTTGTTTTGGATTTTTGCATTGGCTTGCATTAAGACACTTGATATCAAAAGTTGTACAAACTCGATAATGTATTTATTACAAGATGTTATTGAGAATAGAATCTAATACATTACACACTTTTTCCCATAAATACATGAAGATATGTGTGGAGACAGAAGAGTAGAAATTTTTCTTTTCTTGAGTGAAAGTTTTGTTTGCTTTATCTGAACATGCATCTTGTAACTGTTCACTTTTCTCTTATTGCTCAGGCCACTGAGAATCTTTGTCCAAACATAACCTCGATCCTTTTAATTGCATAAGACTTTATAATGTACATTTTATGTCACCTCACATCTAGATGGTTGAAAGCATCAACTTTGGAGTCAGCCGACCAGGGACTGGTATCTCAACTCTTGGTATTTACTAGTTCTGTGACCTTAGGCCAGTGACTTAAATTTTTTAAGTTTTCATTTCCTCATCTGAAATTAAAAAACTAAAAACATCTTTCTCATAGAGTAGCTGAGAAGATTAAATAAAGTGATTTATTTATAATATCTAACAGTACATGACATGTGAAATATCTATCATTAGAATAATTATGATTTGTATGATTTTCTTTTTGCCCTGATACCTTTATCTTTGTGTTTTTGTTTGTTCATTTGTTTTGTGTTTTTTTGTTTTCCACCTTGGTGGTGTAGTGTTACTTTAGGGATCCTCGAATACCTTTTTAGAATAAAGTTGAACATAAGTAAATAAAGATCATATTGTGTCTATGGGATTCTTCAGAGCAGCTTAGGGAGGTGAACTGGGGGCTGTGAAGAGAACAGAAATTCTAATGATGGCATATAAGGTGGTTTTGAGAGGATCGATCATATGCAATGTTTCTAAGTAAGTGAATATTTTAAAAATTTCTTAGTACCATTAATTGTTCTTTTAATGTCTTCCTTTTATAATTTTTTTGCTACTTTACCCTGCCCACTTTCAACAATACCTTCTCTGTTTTTAAGAAATGAACCTATGTCTCTCTTTTGTTTTTAATCTCTTTGTTAAAGTGTTAGAAGCTATGTAAAATCTTGGGCGGTATACTGGGTGGGATAAGTTTGAGGATAGAGTGCCATACCTAAGGGAGCAAACTTTTGAGAGCTGGCAAAGAAGTGCCCCACTACCGCCTCCCCACACTCTGTCTGTGATGGCCGCATGATCCAAGAGTGTTCAGGGCAGCCTTTGAAGAATAGGGTTTACCTTCCCCTGCCACACTTCCTCTATGGACATGAAACCTAAGAAGCGAATCCTAACTCCAAAGCTATGCCCCAGGTAGGATTCAAGATTGAAATTGGGTTTCAGTATATTTAAATTAGAATAGCTAAATGCTTCAAGCTTTACAAATGGGCAAGCCCTATTATACATTTTTTTTTTCTCATAATAACAATTAAGGCTGGGCGTGGTGGCTCACGCCTGTAATCCTAGCACTCTGGGAGGCCGAGGCGGGTGGATCACTCAAGGTCAGGAGTTTGAGACCAGCCTGAGAAAGAGCGAGATCCCCATCTCTTACTAAAAAATAGAAAGAAATGATCTGGACAACTAAAAATATATGTATATAAATTAGCCAGGCATGGTGGCACATGCCTGTAGTCCCAGCTACTTGGGAGGCTGAGGCAGAAGGATTGTTTGAGCCCAGGAGTTTGAGGTTGCTGTGAGCTAGGCTGACACCATGGCATGCTAGCCCAGGCAACAGGGCAAGACTCTGTCTCAAAAACAAAAAAAAACAAAAACAAAAAAAACCAATTAAGATCCTATGAGTAGTATTACCACGGGGGCATGAAATTTAGACAGATTTTTTTTCACATTCTTCCATGCTGGAGGTAAATGAAATTGCATTTAGGGCCATTATGCAATTTAGACATACATTTTCTGACTCTAGCTGAAAAAGGAATAAATAAGATGAAAGAAAGTAACTAGCAGGGCTATTCACAGACAATACAAAAAAAATCTTTTTTATTCTTGAAGAGATTGTCTTTGATATAGATGGCTCAGTTCCTCTTTTATCATATTATCTTAAACCCAGTCCAAATAAGGTTTCATTCCCACTACTTCACAAAAACTGCTTTCATCTAAGTTACCAATGAGCTCCATAGTACTAAGCCATGTGATGAATTCTCCATCTTCCTCTTAATTATCAACACCATTTAGTACAATTGATCACTGCTTTGTCCACATAACATCTTCATTCAAATTCAGTAACGTCATCAATTTTTTCCTACCTCATTGATTGCTCCTTTCTGCTTCCTCCTCTTCTACTCAGACTCTTAATATTGTAGAACCCCAGAGCTCTGTCCTTGGATCACTTCTCCTCTCTGTGTACATTTACTGTCCAGTTGATCTCATCCAGAGCTGTCACTTTATATACTAACTATAAACTGATGACTCCCAAATTTGTATGTCCAGTTAGAGCTCTGCCGTGGACTCTGGATTCATATGTCCAATACCTGTCTCTCTGTTCATGTCTAATGGTCATCTCAAATAGTATGCCTAAAACAGAATTCCTGAACTCTCTCTCAGCCCTGTTCCTTCTGCCTTCCTACCCGTGGTTAATCTCAGCTCTTCCCTTCTACTTGCTCAGGTCAAAACCTTAGAGTCACCTATGATTCTTCCCTTTTTTTTAATCCCCCTGCTCCCTCTAATTCATTAGGAAATCCTGTTGACCCTTTCTTCAACATTATTTTACAGTTTGGTCACTTCTCGACACTTCCTCTGCTATCACACTGGTCCGACCATCATTTCTTGCCTGTATAACTGTAATAGCTTCTTTAACAGGCCTCTCTGCTTCTGTTCTTGCCCCAGATAGTTTATTTTCAATATAGCAGCTAGATCAATACTGTTAAAATACGTCAGGTCATGTCATTCCTCTGTCCAAAACTCATGTCCGTGGCTCCCCATGTTATCCTAAGTACAGGTGAAGGCCATTACAATGGCTCACAAGGCCCATGCTCTGCTGATCTATTGTCTCTCTAAACGCCACTCCCCTTTGCCCACTCTGCACTGACCATACTGACCTCTGTGCCTTGAACATGACAGGTAAGTTCTTACCTAAGGGCCTTAGCTGTAGCTCTACCTCCAGCCAGGAATTCTCTTTTCATGGGTGTCCGTGGTGCTATCTTCCTTACATTCTTCAAGCATTTCTCAAATATCACCTTTTGGATGAAGCCCACTTTGACTACCCTGCTGAATGGTACAGTCTGCCCATTCTTAGTAGGTCCATTCCTTCCTACCCTGCTCTATTTTTTTCTTTTTCCTTCTTTAGCACTTATCACCATCTAATATACTATGTAAGTAACTTACATATCACATTCGTTATTTATTGCTTATCTCCTCCAAATAAACGTAAGTTCTCTGGAGACTGTTGTTGGGCATTTAGTGTTCCTTTTACTGATTGATTGATTGGGATTGATTGCAATTATATGTTTTGCTACCATAAACATCTTTGTCCATAAAGCTTTATCTGCATAAGGGATTATTTTTCTAAAATGGATTCCCAAAGATGGGATTACTAGAAAAGGGACTTTTTAAGGCCCTTGATAAAAGTTACCAAATTGCTTTCCAAGTGGATTGCACCAATTCACACTCTCATCAACAATGTGCTACTGTTTACTTCATCACATTTCCAATATTGTGTTGCCATTTTTGACTGTTTAATTACTAAAAAATGTTGTAAGCTAGTCATTTAACTGTAATTCCTATAACATTAAATATGTCTCTTTTTCTAGTTTTGTAAATTTCCTGTGCTCTTTTCACTTTTATAAATCACCTTTATCTATTCTTTGTCCAATTACATATTAGTGTTTTATTTTATTTTCTCTTTGTCAGTTTGTCAATTTTTTACTTACTACGACTTAAAATCAGTAATCTTTTATATGAGTAATTATATCATAGCTAATGTATATTTATTATCATTAAACAATTTAAGTCTTTATATTTAAGGAATATAAACCCTCAGTGACTTTATTCATAGTTTTTACAGAGAGGAGATTTCCCTGGGAACTTACAAAGGTTTGTAAAAATTTTTCCATCTTACAGTGAATGAAGCTCAATGCATATCTCTAAATGAAATCTTGAAGAAAGAGTTTCAAGTATTTGTACTAAAGGTTACTCTTGAGCAATGTCTAATGTCCCTACAAAAATATGGCAAAAGTGCAAAGTAGGTGGAGCAGAGAACTAAACAGAGGGTTAGTGCCTAGATGAGCATGACTTAGCATCATGATTCCATTGATAAACTGTCAGCATCAATTGTACTTTTAGAATTTCCTCTTCTTAGAATTTATTCTCTGATACCAATTTCTAGTGAAGGAGAATGACATTGATTGTAGATAATTGAGACTGAACTTTTGGGGTGATTTTAAAGGTGACTTTAAATCTCTTCATATTTTGCTTGTTGGTATTTTAAAGATCTAATGATAATGATCTTACATTTACAGCCAGGGCCAGCTAAAAGAATCTCCCCTTACTGCAGAGACCCTGTCAGAGACAATTCATTCTATTGGATTTTTTTTTTCCTGTGTCTTCAGTTAGGAATGCCATATGGCTTCTTTTGCTTTATTACGTTACATGTTCCAAAACCTTTACCTTAAAAGTGAATTTATGCAGAAGGATCAAACTTTCACCACAGAGATGCTACCATCCCCAGGGTTAAACGTAGCCTCTATTTAGCTATGTGCAACAACATGACAAAACAGTGTGAGGTGAGAATGAAGGATGTCTTTGGACCCAAAGAGAATTTAAGCAGGCAGAATGTAATTACCCACATTGGACTTAAGCCAGAATGACAGGGTTAACATCCTTAGTAACATCCATCCTAATTGAAGAAAATTGAAACTAACAACATCTACTTTCCCAAAATGTGACTCATACACCTTTTCCCAGTGTCTTTCATTTTCTTTTTATTGATAGAGCCTCCCAGGCAAGGATTGGATTTTATTTAAGTCGGTTGTCTATTATGAACAAAACAGTTGTTGTTCTTGAAGGATATGAAAATATAATGTGGATGTTACTCAAAAAATTTCTGAAATGTGAGGGGACATATAATTTCTCTTTTGTTTTCTAAGTAAAAACAAAACAAACAAACAAACCCCAATACCCTGATACAGCATGGTATGAAGTCCACATTTGTAGAGTTTGAGGTTATTTTTTTCTCAAATGTTGAATCAAATAAAATGATACTCACTTGGCTGAATCCATGAAAACATTAAAATATAGAATTCTGAGCAATCTCAGCTTTAAAAAAATAATTTACACCTCCCATAAGAATAATAATATGTTTCATTCATTTGTTTTATATTTCTGTTCCCTTACACTAAAATGTAAAACTCTTGCGAGTAGGGACTATGTTTTTTCACTTGAATAGCATTAGCACAGAACACAAGCTCCTGGCACAAAATAGATGCTCAACACAAATTATCAAATGCTTCCTATGTAAGTTTCTTCACTTGCGTTATGGCAAGTAACTAATAAGTTTGCAAGGAAGGAATAATTACAATTACTCTTCCTTTTGAAATTTTGCTTTTCTTAGATTCATAATCCCTTTCTTCTTTTGATAAAATATTCCCAACCCGTATTACTCTAATATTCAAATATTTTCTTTTTTTTCCGTTCTGCTAGAAGCAATCACCATCATATAACTAAATGCATTTGATTAACGATGGGAGCTTCCAATTCTTACTTTCATGGAAATTATTTTTAGTTTCAATCCCAGTTAAAAATGATGAATGCAAAAAAGATCTTGCTAAAGTAGGGGTATATTAATTTGCAGTCCCAAACTAGCTTTTAGCTATTTGTTCTTCAAGTGAGTCTTTAGACAGACATCAGGGTGCTGCCCTAGAGCAGAGGCTGGGTGTGCAAGCAGGGCAGCCTGAAGAACCGGTGAAGGTGAGCTTCAAGGAACAGAAAGATGCTCCTGTGCTTTTCCCTTTATATGCATATTACCTTTGTCATGATACTTGGCAGTTGTGAAACTCTGCTGTAATACAGTTTGTAGCCCATAGCACAAAAAGACAGATGTAAGTGTGATATGGTATACAGGCCCAGAGACAAAAAGAACACTTGTAAAAATTGAAGTGACAGGGTTACATGGATAACTTACTTATTGGAAATGTTTACACTGAGTGGTTGCACTGTGAAAAGGGTTGGGCAATTTGGCTTTTTCATAAAGGAAACTCTAAACTTTTAACTCTCCCTCAAATCAAGAGTTTTCTTGGTTTTTGTGACTTTTCAAAGTTCAAAAAGTATGGTAATTTATTTGATGCTGCACATTTCATGAAGCTATGCATGCATGGCCTGGGATTAGGATAGGCGTCAGTCAGAAATACTGCAATACAGTGAAAAGTGCTGTTCTTGCAGAATTTTCAACCCAATTTAAACCTATCCATTCTTGATATCTTATGAGAAATATTTACTATCATGGGATTTACAGCCCAATTTTCTGACCGAACAGGTTCAGATAATTTCTAAAAAGCTCATGATAAGCAACTTTAAAGTTGTGCCAAAATCTCTGACTCTAGACATCCTTCCAAACCACAACAAATTGCTCTTGGAAATGCCTCTTAATCTTTGGTTAACCAGTGTTTGATTATCTCCCTGTAGATGGTTAATGCCACTCAGCAGCTTTCTAAGCTGCCTTCCCCAACTATTATTAGGTGGTATGGGCTCAAGGAATTACTAGTTTTATTTTTATTACTAGTTTTATTTTATGTTTATTACTAGTTTAAGCACAAGCAAGAGTAAATTTGCTATAAAAGTCACATAGTGCATTCCAATGGCAAATGTAAATGGTACCCATAGTATGCAATATTTTGCATTATTTACAATACTGCTTCTGTTTATCTAGAATTCAATTCAGCAAACATTTATTTGTACCTATTGTGTATGTCAGGCCTTAAGCCAGCAGTGGACTCTATACGCATTTTAGCACCTGTTTTATTTAGACTAGAAATGCCTGCTTTTTTTCTCATGGTCAAATAAAAAAGTGCAGAGGCATTTATTTTGCTGCTCAGCTTGCTAACATTGTTCTAATTGGGACAGGAAGGCATCATAAGATGCGTGGGAATCCAGTGGTAGTGGCAGAAGAGGTACTGGCAAATAGTTCACCTCTACTTACTCTTAAAATTAAGGAGGGCAAGTGAGCGATATATGCCTACTTAGGTGTTTCTACCCAAGAGTTTGAATCTTGGGGGAATGAGACAAAGGGAACAGGTCAGACTGAGGTTATTTTATAACAAATCTGGTGGCATTGAGGATGTCTCAGTATAACCCCTCTGGTGTTCTTCAGTGTCCTTAGGGAACAACCTTGAGACAAATAGAGGATTTTGGTTCTATCTTTCCTCCCTTGTATCCTTGCTGAGCCTTGTGTTCCAGTCTCTCTGGATATTATTTGTGCTCACAACCTTCCAACAAATTCCTTTTGTGTTTAAGTTAATGAGAGAAGGCTTATGTTATTTGCAACTAAAATGCCTAACCAGTAGTAAAGAAATATGAAGCCATGATGAGACAACTTGCTTTATATGTGAAATTGGCATTATAAACTTGTAGATATCAATGTGAGCTACTTTTTATGTTTGCCCTATAAATATTAAAATATTAATAATTAAAATATTTATAATTGCCTTATAAATATTAAAACTACAACTGGGTAAAATTAAAATAAAATAAAACTCAATAGCATATTTTTTCTTCTAAAATTATCTTTATGAAAAATAATTGAACAACAGGTTCCAGAGATTTATTTAAAATTCAGCTTGTGACTTCTGGTTTCCAGGTTAGCATGCAGGAGTCTGAAATCATCGCTCCTCCCTAGTAACAAGTAAAATACTGAACAAAATGAAAAATCAACAACTCTTCTTAAATCTGTCTGAGAAGTGAAGTCACCAGGCAGACTGCCGCCCCCAAAATTGAAGAGACGGACAGGAAGATATAGAGAATCACAATGACTAGAGCGGGAACCCCCAAGCAGACACCTTCATGAGAGCTAGTGCTGGGGTAGGGAACTGAACAGTAATTGATGAATTGGCAGAGGTGCACAGTGGACAAGTCTGAAAATTGAAACCTCCCGGGGACCCCAGTCATAGAGGAGTCTCTACACTTTTGTGAGTTTACTTCCAGAAACTTAACCAGTTTCTCACAGTAAATGTTAGAGAAAAATGTCCTCATGTTTCTGACAGGGGTAGGGGAAAAGGAGCCTTCTGAAATATGCTTCTTCTTAATAAGGCCTGCCCTCAAGAGAAACTATTTTAGCAGAGCCTAAACTATTGGGATTGTATCAGAGTCTAACTGATTTGGAGGAAGGGAAATACCCGACTCCAGCGCACTCTGGCCATCCTGTCCCATCTAAGTGGAGTAAGGGGAGGTGCTGAGAAGTACTTGGAAGTTCACAGTCCAGGGGCACAAGCTCACAAGAAGACTGAGATCTAATCACAGGACTATGGAACACTTACTGTTTCTTTCCCTACACCTTACCACCACATTACTAAAGGCCTATTTGTTGCAATTCCTTTCACCTGGTACATTATGTCTGGCTGTCCCCCGCCCAATCAAAAAAAAGAAAAGATTACAAGGCATATGAAAAGGCAAAACATACAGTTCAAGGGACAGAAAAAGTATCAGAATCAAACTCAATACCACATCAAATTGTATAAAATGAAAAATAAAGAAAAAAACTTTAAAGAAGTGAGAGAATAAAACACCTCACTAGAAAGGAGCAAAATAAGAATTACATCAGACTTCACCTCAGAAGCCATGCAAGCAAGAAGAGAGCAGAGAGAAATATTCAGTGTCGCAAGAGAAAAAAACACCCACCCAGCAACCTAGATTTCTGTACCCTGCAATATTATCCTTCAAAATAAAGGAGAAATAAAGACTTTCTCAGACAAATTTAAGTAAAGGAAGGAAGAGAATTGGAAAAGGAATAAATGAAGGTAATATAAAAACCTTTTTTATTCTTAGTTGAACTAACAAATAATAGTTTGTTTAAAATAATAATAGCAAATATGTATTCAATTATATTTGCTTATATATATGCTTATTTATGTGTATGTATAAGTGAAATTGTTGACAGTAATGATGCAAAAAACAGGATAAAGGAATCAGAATTATTTTGTTATTATAAGGTGTTGGTACTACCAGTGAAGCAGCATAGTGTTATCTGAAAGTGGACTGGGTTCGTTGCAATATATTGCGAATTCTAAGGCAACCACTAAAAAAAAAATAAAAGTTGAAAAAAAATGAAGTATAACTGATATGTTAAAAAAAAGAGATAAAATGGAATCACATAAAATGCTCAGTTAAAACCACAGAAGCCAAAAAAAAAAAAAAAAGAGTAGAAGAGAAAATAGAAACAAAGAAAAAGAACAATAAATAGAAAACATTAACAAAGATGGTAGATATTAATCCAAATATATCAGTAATCACTTTAAAGATCAATGATCTAAATAAATCAATTTAAAGACAGAGATTGTCAGGAGGGATCACAGCACACGCCCTAACTATATGTTGTCTAAAAGAAATCTACATTAAGTGTAAAGGTACACAGATTAAAACTACAAGGATGGAGAAAGATATACCATGCTAACACTTATCAAAAGAAAGTGAGAGTAGTTATATTAATTTCAGACAGAGCAGACTTCAGAGCCAAGAAAGTTATCAGGGATAAAGAGCAGTGCTGCATAAAAATAAAGGGGTCAATTTTCCAAGAAGACATAACAATCCTTAATGTGTATATACCTAATAACAGAGCATCAAAATACATGAGGCAAAAACTGATAGAACTGCAAGGAGAAATAAATGAATCTACTATTATAAGTGGAGACTTCAACACCCCTCTATGAGAAATGAACAGATAGAGCAAGCAGAAAATCAGTAAGGGCATAGTCGAACTCAACAGCATCATCAATCAACTGTATATATTAATAGTTGACATCAATTCACTACTTCACCCAACAATAGCAAAATACACATTCTTCTCAACCTCATATTGAACACTCATCAAGATAGACCATTCTGGGCTATAAAGTACACTTTAACAAATTTTAAAAAAAGAAATCATACAAAGTATGCTCTCAGATCACAAGGGAATTACACTAGAAATCAAAAATGAAAAGATAGCTGGAGGACCCCAAAATACTTGGAGATTAAGTAACACACTTCTAAATAACATATAGATCAAAGGAAAAATCTCAAGACAAATTAAACAATATTTTAAAATAAATGAAAATGAAAGCACAACTTATCAAAATTGTGGGATGCGGAGAAAACAGTTCTTGGAAAATTTATAACATTGAATACATATATTAAAGGAGAAGAAAGATCTAAAACCAATAATCTAAGCTTCCACCTTAGAAAAGTTGAAAAAATAAAAACAAATTAAAACTAAACTAAGCAGAAGAAAAGAAATAATAAAAATTAGAGCAGAAATAAATGAATTGAAAAGAGAAAATCAATACAGAAAATCAGAACAACCAAAAGATTGTTCTTTAAAAAGATTCATAAAATTGATTAGAAATTGATTAAAGAATTAGACTCTAACCAGCCTAACTAAAGTTAAAAAAAAAGGGGATACACAAACTACTACTAATAAAGGACTATTATGAACACCTCTATGGCCACAAATTTGATAACTTAGTTGAAATAGACCACCTCCTTAAAAAACACAATCTGCCAAAACTCACACATGAAGAAGGTGACGTTCTGAATAGGCTTAGATCTATTACAGAAATTGAATCAATAGTATATAACTTTCCAAAACAGAAAACATCAGACCCAGATGGGTTTACTGGGAAATTCTAAAAAATATTTAAGGAAGAAATTATTTCGATTCTCTAAAATATCTTCCAGAAGACAGAAGCAAAGGGAACACTTTCTAACTCATTGAATGAGGCCAGCATTACCCTAATATCAAAACCAGATAGAGACTTTACAAGAAAAGAAAACTAAAGACCAATATCTCTTATGAACATCTTCAACAAAATATTAGCAAATCAAATCCAACAACATAAAAAAAGAATTATAAACCATGACCAAGTGAAATTTATCGCAGTCTTGTTGAACATTTGAAAATCAAACAATGTTATCCATCAAATCAAGCTAATGAAAAGTCACATGATCATATCGGTAGATGCAAAAAAAGCATTTGACAAAATCCAACTTCCATTCATGCTAAAAACTTTCAGCAAAGTAGGAATAGAGGGGAATTTTCTCAACTTAATAATGAGCATCTACAAAAAATGTAAAGCTAACATCATAATTAATAATGAGAAAGCAGAAGTATTACTGCTATGATTGGGATTAAAGCAATGATGTCCCCTCTCACCATTTCTTTTCAAAATCATATTGGAAGTCCTAGCTAATGCAATAAGTCAAGAAAGGGAAATAAAAGGTATACTCAGTTGAAAGGAAGAGATAAAACTGTCTTTGTATATGATATGATTCTTGACATCAAAAATCCAAAAGAATCAACAAAAAATTCTTGGGACTAATAAGCAATTATAGCATGATTGCTGGATACAAAGTTAACATACAAAAATCAATTATTTTCTGATAGACTAACAATGATCATGTGAAATTTGAAATTAAAAACAGAATACTATTTACATTTCACCATCAAAAAGAAATATCTAGGTATAAACCTAACAAATATGTACAAGATCTATATGAGAAAAAGCCCAAAACAGTGATGAATGAAATTACAAAAGAACTAAAGAAATGGAGGGATATTCCATATTCATGGATAGAAAATCTTAATGTCAAGATGTCGTTTTACTCAGGTTGATCTATAGATTCAAGGTAATCCTAATCAAAATCTCAACAAGTGAGCTGGGCACAGTGGCTCACACTTATAATCCCAGCACTTTGGGAGGCCAAGGCAGGAGGATTGCTTAAGGCCAGGAGTTAGAGATCTGCCTGAGCAACATAGCGAGAGCCCATCTCTACAAAAAAGAAAAAAAATTCACTGGATGTGCTGGCACATGCCTGTAGTCCCAGTTACTTGGGAGGCTGAGGCAGGAGGATCACTTGAGCCCAGGAGTTTGAGTCTGCAGTGAGCTATGATTATACCATTGCACTCTAGCCCAGGTGACAGAGT